>QEYB01000496.1:0-17668 GCA_017562135.1 Dipylidium caninum
GTCCCGATTATATTCATACTTACTAGTCCGGGCATGTTGGAGATAACCACATGGGGATACGAATACTTCTCTTTTGCCTCTCTTCCTCACCAAGCTCTTCGCAAGTCAGAATACTACTTTCTAGCCACCCATCAACACTCTGCTGACTCGCCTTTCGAGGGGCGCAACCTGCACCCGCGGCCACTGACTTCAACAGGCTCCCGCCTTACTGATAAGAAAACCCACTCGGCCCACGGCTCACTGCGCTTCGAGGGACAGGAAGAGGTGAGTGGGGAGGGAGGGAAGAGGGAGGTAGGAGCGGACGGCAGATGAGGGAGGCGGACAAGAGGGCGAGATAAGACGACCACACCTCGCCTCTCGTTCTCCTCCACATGCCAACTAACTCTCACTCTCTAAAACTCCTTCCAACCCAGGCAATAATTTGAATGCGCTCCCCTGGTATCGCCAGATCCACCTCATACCTAGAACCAATACTGTCTAATTACATGGACATCCTAGGCAGAGAGAACCGGTTACACACATCCTCGCGATAACAGGACCGTATGACAACGAACAGTTCTGCTTGACATGCCACCTCCGGCCACGCTTAAAGTTAGTTATTCTAACACCGAAAATGACATCCATGCCTCATCATGTTACATGCAACCTACAATGTAAACATGCGCCGCGCTTAGAGCGATGGCACGTTGCGAAACAGAGACTCGTGTTGAATATGGATGCGCTCGAAACGAACACTTTGTAATATTACACTGCTATAAGAGAGCATATTTTGGGCTGAGTGTATTTATTTATTGAGCATCCAGTGCGCGCATTACACCGAGCAATGGCTCAGCACTGATCAGTAAAGAGCTGTCTCAACTAGCGAGGCCGCTTCCCGTCATGCTGCGAGTCCTTGCAGTATGGAACAGAGCACAAGTGCCCCTCCCTATCCTTCATGGACCGCTATGATGAAAGGTTGTGGCTTACACCAGCGTTCCCACATATGGTGAACGTGGAAAACCCCAGGCGGTCTCATGAGCGAAGTAGCACAAGAATAGATGCGTCTTTACATCGACTGGGCAGGAAGAGCACTCGGGACGAAGCAGCCGAAGTGCCTAACAGACTCCGGCACACCGAGTTATCTCAAACAGGGACTGTGCGCACCCGCCACACGGAGCCGAAGCGTCATGTGCCCCGACCTCAAACAGTGAATCTGAACTGCGCTGAGGTTCAAGTCAAATGCGTCAGCAGGCAATCCTTGCGGGTTCCTCGAGCATGGCTTCATCACACTCTCACGCAACCGTTGAGAGTGCAATCTCAACATGATGTACCGATAATTTATACATTTTAGTCGGTTTCGACTGAATCGCTGAGCCATTGTGCAGACGCCATCCACCCGAGAAGACGAACTCCGCCACTTCATCTTCTCCGGACCCGTCTCCTCCTTCTCGCCCCTACAGTGGATAAGGGAGAGCAACTCGTAAGTGATTACTATGCAATGTTTACATGGTCGAGGTCGAGGTCACTCTTCTGGTCGAACTGCCAATGACAGACGTCGCCAAAAAGAAGAATGAACAACCAACACAAGAGCAAGAGCAGAGCAAGCAGGTACAGGCAAGCGCATGGGTCAAGACAGATGCAGAGGGCAAGGAGTACAAGAGCAAGAGCCAGCTAGGGAGAGAGTAGAGTCCGAGACACCCGAGATTGGGACAACTCGGACTCAGATAAGCTGCCAAAATTTCACTCCATCTTCTATATCCCACTCTACAGTCAGCAGAAGCGACAGGCCGCAATACATGGTCATGTCACAGCGGCTACCTTAGGAGGCGTGATCGTCTTTCGTTTACAATACCGCCTCTAGCGTTTGTCAGAGGTGACAAACTGTAACGACTCATGATCTCTGGGATAATAGCGAGGTTCCGTTTTAGGAGCCCCAGTTCACATCGATCCTACTGCTAAAACCGAGCGTAGTCTTGTAGGCGCTATTCGTAACCTCGCATCCCGAACCTGGACATTCATCCTTCTTTGGTCATAACCGGAGCGGCAACATTCAACTGGGTAATAAGGCGAGTCGATTGATGCGAGATAGACTTTAGACCATCCAACGAGGACGCAATTGCGCCATACTGGGCTACTATCGGAACTACAGTTCCGGGATACTCCAGCTGCACCAGCTCTAATGGAGGGTCGGAGCGGCCAGCAATGGATCCAACTGATAGCAGCCCTGCCCACCCAGGCATCGCCTTCCAATTGCCCACATTGGAGGCGCGACCAGTATCACGAGACCGGTTCTTCTCATGAGATTCTCTGATGCGTCCATCTCTCACTGACGCGATATTCTGCGACGAGAATGAGAAATGAGATTTATCCCACATGCTATGCACTCACGCGTTCAAGAGCATCCGAGAGACGGCGATGGCCACATAAGGTTTTTCGGATTGCCATCAGTGCTCATAAGGAGATATCTTCCGGGTAATTTCCACCGGTGACGCTATTCCCAGAGTTATAGACCGGTCAGCAGTGCAGCATAACGACGCAGTGATCGGTGGCAGGGAGCAGCGTTGACACAGAGCGAACTAAAGCAATAAGTATGCGAGCAGGCGGTCGAAGCAGCGAACCGGCCTCTGCGAGAGAAGACAAGGCAAGAGGTGATGCGTGGGGAACGGAGTGGATGGAGTGAGTGGAGTGAGTGGAGGATGCCACCTGAACGCCTCTATGAGCGCGGCAAAGCAGCTAAGTTCGCTTCTCAAACTTGTCACCTATGGAGGGGGGTAAGACGGTAGGAGTCACCGGGAATGTACTGTTTTTGGTGAAAGTCCGTGACGTCCACTGCTCGCAATAGATATACAAGAGCAGATAAGTAATGACACGCTTCTATCCCTCCATTAATTGCACGAACACACAATAGGAGGCATGCCGGCCAGCTCACCACAATGTAAAGAAATTTTATCCGATTGTAATGCGGGTAAAAGGGCGTTGAAGCGATAACGTTTCAACTGTGATTGAAGGCCAAGCAGACAATGGGGATTATTCGCGCACACATGCTACTCACAATTCCTCGTCTGATGCACCAATGTGGGCAGAGAGGGGCGAATGCGCTCAAGAAAGACCAGTAAAGGTAAATGTGAAAAACAGTCGTTGTCCCATGGTTCCTGTCTGGAATGTCCCACTGTCATTCTTACTCTGTATTTTTATTCTTCAAGCACCTGAGAGCAAAGCGCATTGACTGAACGATGTGGCGCATTATAGACCAGAGTTAATATTTGTCGAGAAAGCCTTTCTCTTGCTCCTTGGTTGAATATTGCTGGCAAATTTAGGGAATATGGTGCCCGCGATAGGTTGACTGTGGGCGATGGCTCTGCAATGAGACCCGCCTTCGCGTATGCAAGAGAGACATAAGTTTAAGGAGCGTAGAACGTGAGACCTACACGCAGTAGGCGGAAGCAGTTTCCCACATCCTGCGAATCTCTATGAAGTGGAAGACAGTGACGCAGCATCACACGCAGTCTCACGAGAAAGGTTCGCCTTTCCACGCCATGACAGGGGGCGATTGAGTGGAGCTCTCGTGAGCCTCCTCATACCATCCTTTCCACCTCGGAGCAACCTTAATCACCGGAGTCTAGCGGATAACAAATTCGTCAGCCGTCTTGACCATGTCGCTAAGTCATGACTTCCGTGAAAAGGTTGAAGAGGACTGAATGGCAACGCGAGAGCTAGACGACGCCTTAACTAGGGTCTTCGAAAGCGCATTTCACCTCCATAGAAGGCATTTCACCTTCCGTAAGATAGCTCAGCCTAATGTGACTAATTGATAATCCTAACGCGGAAGCAAGAGGGCGAACTGAGGCGAACACAGGAGCTTCGCTACTCGTTTGTTGGCCACTCAAGGCATTCTCCGCACAGACTGGATGGGAGGACGTGTCTTTTTGGCCCACCCGTGTGTACGGTGAAGTTTGCCTGAGGAGGAGGCAAGAGGAGGAGGGAGGAGGTACTGCGAGAGAAGGAGGGGAAATTAGCGTGTTGGTAGAGCCGAAGAAGAGAATGGAGGAGCCAAGTGGTGCGTCCTAAATTGCCTCCTGCTTTTGACTCGGATTAAGCATAAATGGAACAACTTCACACTTGACGACGCGAGAGACGTGTACTCTTTAAGCTCCGCCCGGGAAGCTCGTATGCGCAGGGGGCGAACACTCTATGGCTGCATCCAATGCGTGGTTTTACCCCGTTACTGTGGACAAGCCGAAGTGGCATCAAGTTCAACTCGCAAAGGACGTGCATTTCGGGTACGTAACACTATACACTTCACTAACACTCCACACAGGTTATCCCAATCCAGACATGATCGACGGGGATTCGCTTCGAGCGCAGGTCCCGCCTCTAAATCACGCATCCACAACAGTCCCACCCCATGTCTAGATGCCCAATCATAGGCTTACCTTAGACGCCAAGTCCGTCTCACGTAACAGGGACTCCCACCCGTTATTACAACAAATCGCCCTCATCTTCTGCTTATGAGTCTCCGTTTAAATTAGGCCTGAGAGTTTCTGAGAACTTAGCACTCGAGATAGCTCATCTTCCTTTCAATATGCACAATAATAATATTATATATTATTATTAAATTTATATTAATTTGGACACCACGAAAGGACTTACGGTAAGAAGTAGTTGCGCCCACGTGGCCTCGGTGTGAGTCGGGCGTCCGCGGATAGGCGGAGTGAAGACTAATTGTAGGTTCGCCGCGAATACGTATGATGGCGTTAATTCAAAATTGACGACTGCGGCATTGGTGCACGGAAACTGAGTTCGTAGAGGTGAAGCAGGAGAGGAAATGTCAGAGTCAAACGCCGAGATGGTCAGTGTCGCACGTGTGCAGCCATGGGTATGCGAAGGCTCGAGCCCTGCACCCGACCGTCTCCCCATCTCGAAGTAGCTCACTGCACACTCCCCCGGCACACTCCCCCGCACACTCCCCTGCACCCTCCCCGAGGCCACTGAGGGACCACTGGCCAGCCGGAGAAGGCTTTATATAGTGCTGCTCGGGGAGCACAGTTAAAGGAAGCACTAATACACTAAGTCGCTCGACCAGGCTTCTCCGTGTATAATCATTTTTTTCCTTTACATCCATCTATGCTGTCAGGTAGTTTTGCATGTGACGTGGTGGGAACTTTCTGATTTTGATGCCCACCCCCAACCGCCCAACAGCGGCCGCCGTTTCGTATGGTCAACGAAGCACTTTTTTGTAATTTAATTTTAATTCATCAAAATTCTTAAAAAGATTAAATCATTTCACAATCATAGGTGAGGGTGGTGAGCCCACCGAAAGTCGGCCAGGTAGACCTCAATGTCCTGACACTTCGACAGTCCTGGACGCCTCAAGGAGGCAGCATTTGTTGGGGAAAAATGGGGAACGAAGAATCATCCCGATCAAGTAAGTGGGAGGCACTGCGAGAGCACTAGATCTACTCCGCACCCGACTGACATTGGAGCCCCCAATGCCGTTGCCTTCTCCGGGGGTAAAGTAAGCGCTTTGTACGATGTGCTGAGTGTTTCAACACTTCTGTGATCCATGGCTTCTGCCGCCCGAATGCGCAAAAACCTGCCCACGCCTCTTTTAATCGGTCACTAATGCAACTCGCGTGCCCGTCTGCCTGATTGGGGTGCTCGACAGCAGGTGCCCAAGTCCCGACCACCGACCGACAGACCTACAGACCGACAGACGACAGGCCGGACGACCTGCCCTGAGCGCCACTCGTCTTCGGGAGGCCAGTTTTTCCTCAAGTTCATTTGTGCACACAAGTGAGTGGGCGCAGAAGCGTCTCCTTCTCGTCATGTTGGGATTGCATTTTGACCAAGTCTCCTCTCCACTTGCCACTTGCCACTTGCGACTTGCCACTTGCGACTCAATAAAGGCTAAGATTCGTCTAGGTGGGGAATATTCGTGCTGAAGGAAACCCCGCGCACAAAGGCGACCGGGTACACCGTTGATGCTTTCGGGTGCAGGAGAGAAGTTCTCATTGCGAAGCACACAGAGGAGGTTGGTCATTTTACTATCTTACTGCGAGTTTTGCTTGCCCTCAAAGCGTTATTTGTTGCCCTCAGTTGTGAGGCTACTGGCCCCCTCTCTGTTCCATCTATTTCCGACTGTTTCGCTCAACACTGTGCTGCAACCCTGCAGTCGACACCCGGACAGGGTGGGCAAAATGGCTGGTTGCGACGCCACAGGAATTGTGGCCCGATTCCCTCTCTCTCCTTCTCGCTCTCTCCCCCCCAAACCTCCTCCCCACCTTCTCCCCAAACCCTACCGGACTTACCTGGGTGGACGGGGAGAGCCTCGAGCACTCTCGCCATGCGCTTCTGCCTCACATGCTCCTCTGGCTCTTATCGGACTCTGGCTTAACTTTTAAATTTGAAGACGATTAATCGGACCTTGCTTCCCCACTGAATGATGGAGAAAGCGAAGCAGTGCAAGTTGAGGATGGGACAAACGACTGTCCCCCGGGGGCGCCTCATAGTGGCCATGGTGCGCCACTCACTCCTTTCCTCGGAGTGTCCAGTGGCCTATTGTGCTGGGGAAGGCGTATCTTTCCATTCAACGAGTCTATTTTTTTTGGAAATTCCAAATGAAGCTCGGCATCGTCGGTTAGGTGGTCAGAGTGTGAGCAGCCTCTGCCATCTCTCCAATCGGGCTCGGAGGACAGCTTTAGTGGAGCCACTTCGTGGCACTCTGACTGGGATGCGGAGTTTGTCACCAGTCTGCCGCCTTCTTTTACTCTTTCCCTCTAATGCGCCCCCCATCTTGCGATACGCGCAAAAGCAGTGCCTCAGTTTGTAGGACTTGGCAAAATTCATGTGGTGTACATCACGTGAAGGACGTCTCTCCACTTGCACGAAGAAAATGCTATCTCTTCGAGAAGAGGGGGAGAGGGAGAGGGAAGAGGGAGAGGGAGGGGAGGGGGAAGGGAGGAGGCCTGGTAAGCCCCTACTTCCTACTCCACTCTGCTTTCGTTTTCCCTATAATCATCAAAGCCAACGAGGCTTTGCCAGTTTTTGAGTGCATATATGACTGAGGTAAGCGGGTGAGTAGGGGGAAGTGGAAAAGCCATTGAGCGTAACGAGTGGTCGAGTAGATGAAGGGGTATAAGGGGACTCAGTGGCCTCTGAACATCATTCCTTTCGGTTGACAGGAGGCGAGAGTGATGTTTGAGGGACCACCAAGACACGCGGACGCCACGGTGGAGGGTGACCTCCTCGCCACCTGCCACTGCCACCGCCATTGCCGCTGCCGCTGGCCGCTGCCACCGGCCCAACAGGGATTGCATCACGCGTCGCCGACAGTCTGGCAATTAATTACTCAAATTTCCCCGCTCCCCAACGCCGCGTCTGCGGCCACACGCCTCGGTGCACTGTCTGCTCCACAAGCGTACATCTCGGACTAGTTTGGTTACTTGACTTTGGTTTGCTAATGTTTAAGCGGTGTTTTCCTTCACTTTCTCCTCCCTTATGCTCCATCTTTTCTGCTTTAAACTTTACGCTGTTGCCGTCCATTAAATAAGCACTTTTGTGGATTTCACTATCGAAAAGACTTCGGTGGGCGGCTCGAATGCCCAGTAGATACTAGGCCCGCCATGCTGCACGTTAAGCAGATTTTCAAGGTGAGGAATGAAAGGTTTCCCTATCTTCCCGGAGCTCGTGGAAAGACGTCCATCATTCTCGGCAGCGTTGGGAGCGCCCGCCAATGCCACGGCATCGCCTCAGTAGTTCGGGAGTTTTTGCTTACCGCCTTCCCCAACTGCAAATGGAGGCCATCACGAAGAATAAGAATGTGCATCCGCCGTCCATCGTATTCTGCTCATTGCTTGGCTTTCCCCACGTCTCCCCCTGTGTCGTTGCCCGTTGCTGTTTTCTTGTTCATGTTCTTGTTGTTGTATTTCACCTCTTTTGGCAACTTGAGTTGCTGTTTGTTCTTGTTCATGTTCTTGTTTTTGTATTTCACCTCTTTGGCAACTTGCCTCGCATTACCCGTGAACTGGTAATCCACACATGGTAAAATTGCACTCTTCAGTTTGGCCTTGTGACTGAGTGACCATCTCTTTTGACCATCATGTTCTCCCCCTCCTCTTCCTCCCCTCCCCTCCGTTCCTCCCCTCCATCCCCTCCCTCCTCTTCCTCCCTCCAGACTTGAGTATGGTTCCCCTACAGAGTTGAAGTATCTCCTTCGATTCTGCTTGCACATGTTGACGTCGAGACGGACGGCTTGCCTCGCATGTGGACAATCCGCAAGTCTGTTAGCCATTCGGCTGCCGTCCCGATGCTCTCTGCCCCGTCAAAAGAGCATCTTCTGGCTATTGCTAAATAGCACCAGGCCTGGGTTTCCACTCACCCCATGTGGAAAGGTCTGTACAAACTTTCATCTTACGTGTGAGGAAGGAGGCACTTGTGCTCTGCCTACTGCAGACTCGCAGATGGACGAAGGCCTCGCTTTGAGCAGCTCTCTCTGATCAGGTGCAAATTTCGCCTCCTTAACCGCGCACTCGCGAATCAACATACATCAGCCCAAAATAGCTCTCCACACAGTCTTTTAATGTTTCGTTTTCCCACCTTCATAGTCACCGGTGCTTTCCGCAGGCCACGTCTAGTCGCGGGCTGTTTTACATTGTTTGCTTACACAGTGGATGGTGTCATTTCTCGTGTAGAATAATTAACAAGCGACGGGTGCATGTCAAGCAAAATTGTGTCATCTGGTCGGTGTTATCGCGTGTGCTGGTAGACCTTTCCCTGCCAGATTCCATGTTAATTAACAGTATGGTTTAGTGTGTGATCTGGATACCAGGGGAGCGCATCCAATTATTCGTGGGGTTGGGAGCGTGGAGAAGTTGCATTTGAGGAGAAGAGAGGCGAGTTGTGGCGTCTTTCCCTCCCTCCCTCCCTCTCCTCATTCCCTCCTCCCTCCCTCTCCCTTCCCTCTCCCTCGAAGGCAGTGGCCGTGCCGAGTGGTGCACAGGTAGGCGGGAGCCTGTGAAGTCAGTGGCCGGGGTGCAGCTCCCCCTCGAAAGGGCGTCGCGAGTGGGTAGAAGTGGTATTCTGACTTGCGAAGAGCTTGGTGAGGAGAGAAGCAAAGAGAAGGGCGTAGCCTGTGTTTATCTCCAACATGCCGGCAGAAAGTATGAATATTTTGGACTGCTGGACGTCGAGAGAGCGCGGCCACACTGAAAATAGCGCCGCGAAGACGGTTCGTTTCCGTTTGTCGCGGCAGTCCCCTCCTCACCGGCACTGACAACAGGCGATGACCTGGTTGTGCATCGGCCCTCGCCAGTCTTTCGCCGCCATCTCTCTCGGCCTCGCGTGATGCGGCGTCAGCGCGTTGGCCTCTCCAGCCCCTAACCCTCCGCCCGCTCGCCGCCCGCCGCCCCGCGAGGGCTCGTGTTTGTGGAGGATTAATTAGGGATGTGGAGGAAGGTTGCCTCCTGAGGTCGAAAGATCAGCACGCCTGAGCCCCTGCCTGCTCCAATCAGTCCGACGCACCGCTGATGGCCAGCGTCAGACTAGTGAAGCCATGTTATATAGCTGGTGTTGCCCTCCCTCACCGTGCCATCGGCGCATCGTGTAGTCGGTGGTGGAAAAACACGTCAACCGGGGAGCTGAATCAGTCAAATCGCTCCGCTGCAGTCGCGTAGTTAACGGACTCCAAGACAACAACAGTTGGGGAGCCTCGTCTTGTGTGGCATTTAGGCAAACACGTCACTTCCTCAAAAATCATCTCATCTACTGACCCCACGTAATGTCATCAACGCGTACTTCGGCGCTCCACGAAACCCCAGATCATTGGTAACCCTCACACTTGGGAAGGTTGTGTTTTTTTGTCGTCGTCGGCGTCATCGTCGGCGTTTTTGTTGGTTTTTGGCGCTCATGTGACACCTCGACAGTGGGCATTCAAATTGGGTGGGTTAGGCAGTGCGCATGTCCTCGCAAATACCCAACCCGACGTGTCTCGGTGGGCGTAGAGACAGGCCTGTTGAGGTTGCCGTCTTGCAGGCCCGAAGAGGCGAGGTTGGCGCCGAGGCGGCACCGTATGAAAGGTCGAAAAGTGTTTCGTCTACTTGGGCTGACGTTGCCAAGATCACGGAGGTGAAATGAGGTGAGGTGGGGTGAGGTGAGGTGAGTTGCGGGCCAGGTGATTGACACGAGGCTGTGGCAGATTCTGCATGGAGCTGGCCACAGTTGAGATGTGGAGGTTGCCGAACCTCTCTCAAATCTCGAAAGCCCCTCTCCTTTCGCCTTGCCTCGCCTCGCCTCGCCTCAGTGGCTCTGCTTCTGTCTTCGCGTCGTCCATTGGTTGCCCACTGACAGCCCTCACCTCGTGCCGATGCGCTGTGTGTTTCATCGTGCATGGCGGTCTAAGCGGCCTCTAACTGCCTCAATGATGATTGGCATCTAAGCACATTGACCGCGACAGTAACTTCTACGGTGGAGTGCACACTGAACCTGTGGTCTGTTCACTCAAAACAATAGGCCATTGTGAGAATGTGTGTAATGGCGACTTCTCATTGAAAAGGTCTGTGTGATCACCAGACGTGGACGTTGGATGCGGATGGAGCATCCCGCTAGCGAGTGGAGTGCCCGACTGCCTCGTCTGCGTTGGTGAGGCAGAAGGTGAAGTGAATACCCTCAGTCTGGAAAGCGATGCCTGAGGTGAGCAAACAAAGCGAGTACGCGCTCCACAGACGCTTAGAATGAGCAATTGTGTCGAGTGAGGCAGTCGTGTCCATTTACCCGGTCGGTGGCAGTCGGAGGACCACACTCGGTTCGGTCTGCTCGGCTAGTCTGGAGGCAACAGGTAGCTTTTCGTCCGCCCGTCACCGCTTTCACATGTTGCTCTCCTGCCTCCCTCCTCACCCCTCCTTCGCCCAACGACCCACCACCCGCGGTCCACGCCTCCTCCCACCCGTTTAACTTTGCCTGACGACACCGCCTCACACAAGTTACTAAAGAAAGTCTGTTAGGCTCTAAGGCTGCCGATGCTTCGCGCACCAAGTGTTTACCCGTCGGCGAAAAACCGTGTAGTAGTGGCCGACTATCCTCGTCAGGAGGTTTGTTCACACTTCACGCCCACCACGAAGTCCGGCTTCACGCTGAATGATTACGTATTACGTGTCGCCGGCAGACGGTGTAACGAGTGATCTCTCACCTGCATCCAGCGAGAAGCCGAGGCAAGTAGGGAGTGCGTGGCACTCGGAGGACCACATGTTCGTAGGGGCTCCTGTGGTCGCCTCAGGCGACAACGAGAATAGCACTTTGAGCCTTACCTTTCCACTGAGACAAAAATAGCGTAGGGAGCACTTCATAGCCATGGGGACGAGAAAAAACTGGTCGTCACACCGTGGTCGCAGCAGTCGAGGCGCCTTTGTTCCCCTTGGGTTGGGCGACGATTAATTGGACCCTCCCGCGGGCGAATACAAAACTACTTCATACATTTCCGAATAGACTGTGCACAAGAAAACATTCCTGTCGGATAGCTAGAACTGGTTGCCAACCCAAGGAAAGTTGTGCCTCAATCTTGAAAGCTCAACGGACCCACAGCCCACTCTTGCCTGTCCGCGTGGAGGGAGGACAGAGGAGAGGAGGAGGCAAAAGGGATAGCGAAAGGGAAGGGAAAGCCGGTGCCTTAAACAAGTAGCCTTTCTGCCTACGAACAGCTGGGCTGTTTCCCGCGCTGTTGTCGTCTGGTCGACACACGGTGGCAGCTGTTGCAATGCCTGCAATTGTCCAAGTGGACGCTTCTGTATTCACTCCCACTACAGAGTGAAAGGGGAAAACTCTCGGCCCTTGTCGCCGCGGTTTGTGGTGCTGATGGTCTGAAACCGTAGTGCACCACCATGGAATGGCGCTGTGACCGTCCACACGGCAGTCAGCACGGGAGTGGCTGTACCGGCACGATTCCCGTGGGAGGCGAGCAAACGTTTGAGCCCACATTTGTTCGCACAGGACTCTGCCCAAGGGTGCACTTCCTCCTCCATACCTCACAGGCTCAGCAAACCATTTGACACTCTGCTCGGAAGATATTCAATTTGGAAGCCATGTGGATGAACTCAGAAGAAACTGGATGACCGGTTCCTCAAGTGGGCAGCTTCTATTTGCTCCCCCACGATGGTGTGAGTAGCAGACACCCGAAGCCATTTCTTCTGGCCCCTTGCCCTATCGCAACGACATCAACGCGGCCACCGATGAACCCAGCTTCTGCTGGTGTCCGTGTGACTGCTATTTGCTGCCACCCGTGTTTTTCCTCACGCTTCATTCCCTTGCGCTCAGACTGAAGCCATTCCCCTTCTCCCGTCGTCTCCGTCACCAGCTCATCTTCCTCCTCCTCCTCCTCCTCCTTCTTGCATTACATCAAGGCCGCTGCCTCGATATGCCCTTTCGCCAGCGACACACCAATGCTCACTGCAAGCCAGTAGGCAAAAGATGGTGGCTTGAAGCAGTGCAGCCTGATGAATGACACGTCGCAATGTATAATCACGTTAAAATGGGGAGCAATGCATAATCATGCATAACTCATGGCTGTCGTCGAATGACGTCAGAGTGCTGCAATGCTTGAAAGGGCGAGTCGGCCAGTGGCATTGAGCAGAAGAGTCAACCAAACCCGTGGTCGGCGAAGTTTGAGTACTTGAATCGTGGTCACCGTCCTCTTCACCGAATTGTGAAGTGTGTCTTTTCGTGAGATCGCTGCCTCTCAACTCTGCTGTCCAGTCCGATGTCGTCACCCTCGACGGATGGGCACATAGTTTCGTCGAGGTCGCACTGTACGACGCGCCAGAGCGTGGACAATTGCACATAAGTGTAGCGATACAAACACGTCGTTCAGTGGCAGCAAGAGCTCACTACGAAATGACTCCGCGCCCACCGCCTCCAGCTGCCATCAGGGTCGAACTACACCATCTTGTGTCGTCAGCCGTTCTCTCGATTCGGCCGCCGAACCTCAACGTTGGGTTTGGCTGAACCAGAGCTTCATGCTCTCTCTTCGGCATTATTTTATAGCCCATTATTCCGCAGTCCACCCGCTTCCTCAAACCGCTACATGCTCCTCGCAAAGTGCAAACCTCCGTCCAGGCATGTTCTGTGTTTGTTTCCAGCTATGCACAAAGGCGCCTTTTCCCACCACACATTCGCGCGTCGTCGTTGTGGTAGCGGCAGTGACGGCTGGACCCGACTACTACAAGTAATACAGCGGGAAGCAACGTGGTCATCGTCACGGGGCCGCTTGATATGCCACGCGATTGCAGCTGAACGATGCGGCGCAGACAGAGGCGAGATGTGCTCTCGCAATCCATGTGAGTGACGATCGCGGCTCCTCGGAGTGCTCGCGTGGCATGAGTGGCTCAGCAGGTCGTCTGGAAGGGCGGCGCTCCACCATCTCATAAGTGGACGCGTCCGTCTGTGTGGTGAATGTCCCAGGTCCGATTGGGGCACCAGGTTGTGCGGGCGAGAATTGGACGAGAAGATTGTATGTCTGCGTACAAATCGCACCACTATTTTCAATTCAAGCAATCACAGTCAACGAGTAAGACATCTTCTCCATTCCTCTATTCGACTCGTTCTGTCGAGGAATCGAGTGGCAGGAATCGGTGGCAGGACAAAGCATGCACTTCAACGGTGGCAAAGTGGGAGATGTGAGGATTTATCAAGGTGGCTAGAAGACGAGCGCAATTCTGCAGCCGGGTGTAGACTAATAGCGCAGTCGGACGAACACACACAGTAAAAAGCGCAAAATACAAATTGAAGTGTGATTTGCAGCAGCAAGAGACACCAAACATTCTTCTTTATTTCTCACTAGTTCTTCCTGAATACGCGACTTCGTAAAGCGCATTGAGAGCCGGCGATCTTCTTATTTTTCCCACTTTACGACATGTGTCCCCTTTCGCTGTATTGGATATATCGGAAATTACCGGCTTTGCTCTCCTGACTGGAGCGCGTAGAGCCAAGTAAATGCTGCTGCTGATTTGCAGGTTGAATGCAACCCGAGCAAAGCGAAATAGTTTCAATGTGAAAAGAGACGAGCAGAAGTCATCACAGAAATCACTGTCACTGTGAAGGAAGAGTTCTCGAGTGATCTGTTCAATGCCTGCAAGGTGAGTGGAGGAGGACTGATCACATTCCCCATCATCCCGTCTTCGTTTAACCCACCACTCCGTTCCGTGCGTTCCCTTAACATGTGAGGTAGTGTTTCGTGAAAGCGTTAAACGAGTCTGCCTTAAAGAACATTGGATGCGCAGGAGTTTCTACGTAGCCTGGCCACTCCGGTCGGGAGGTCGGACCCTCACCCATTCGTATGTTGCATGTGACGAAGTAATATCTGCCCCGTTCCCTTCTCCCCACCTCCATTCCCACACCCCACACCTCACATTCCACACACCACATCACCGCTCACCCTCGCCTCACATTGCCCGTTGACGGTGACTCCACACAGCCTCAGATCAAATAGTGACGAGTCGCAGCAAAATCCCTGTGTGATAGTCATCCATTGGCAGGCCTGAAACACAGGTGGGACGTATGAAGTGGAGTAGCCCCACAGTCCATCCTCTACACACCATGTGTTCTTGCTTGCGTGAGTGTGGACGTGAGCGAAATTGTTGAAAGGGAATAAGGATGCTATGGGGAGAGCGTTGAAAACAAAAGTGTGGTCAGCTCACGCTCTCGTGAGCTTTGCAAGCAGGAGGAGGTTGACACGAAAATTTCACTGCGTCGTTTGATATACTGCTTGCCAGCGGTGTGTGCATGTGTGTATCACTAGCTTTCATAGCGAGCGAGGGCGGGACGAGTGGGCAGGCTCCTGGTGTATGCGGGACGAGATGTCAGCAGTGTGGTGCCGTTTTGACGTACTCCTTGCACGCCTCAGGCTTCACCAGTCGGTGTGCGAGAGTGTGCTGAACTGGCGACAGCATGGGTAGTAGAAAGAGTGAAGTGGCATCTAGGCGGAAGACTGTAGTTGCATACGGAGGCAAATTCATATTCCTGGCGGATACGTATGAGGCAACATTAGGTTCACAAATACGGGGGTTAAGTTCTTCTCATTCTAATCCGCTTCCGATTAACAGCGGCTCGACGAGGACAAGTAGATCCCACTTGCCCTCCTTGATATTGTTAAGTGCTGTCGCGAGCACGCCGTATGGAACACACCACCGTCTGCAGACGACTCAATTGTCGTGGGTCCTTACAGCCTGCATCAACTTTTCTCCCACAGTCGAGTTTTCAGCTCAAATTCTTCTGACATCCCACAAGTGCGGCTCATGCCGAGATCGTGAAAGATTTCCCCCGCCCCCCTGCCCCCCTTTTGGACGCCTGAGCAAAAGAACGTCCCAACGCGGTAAATTCTTAAATTAGCAGTGACCGAGTTAGCAGCTGCGACGCCTTCCCGTCCACACATTCTCCCTCGCTCTCCCATTTCCACAATGTACTCAGTGAATTTGTTTCCCTGGCGAAACTATTGTGTGATCTCGCAGAGCTGACACGTCGCGAACCATTCAGCTCGGACGACTAAGTGCAGGCGATTCGAAAGCTCAGGTTTACAGGAAGGCGACGAGTTTTCAACTCCGTTATATGGCAGGACCACTTGAAGGACACGTGTAGTTAACTGGAAGGAAAATCTTTATGGCGAAATAGAAGTGGGGTTGCTGTTCTTGAAGTATGCGCCTGTCCTGCTCTCCTTTGTCACCGAGTTTGCGCAAAGCCAGATTCAATGCAACATTGACGATAGAGTCAGAGAACAGCCAATCAACTTTGATGCAACATTCAGCAGAAATGCTAACAACTCTTGTTTTTGGCCACCTTACCGCACCGCCACCGCACCATGACCTCGAACCTGTGAATCCATTTCGTCTCCAACGTGGTGGCCGATGCTTTAGAAGTATGGAGTTGCCATGAGGAGGGTCATTCCATGCTGTCCACGAGTAGTAGTGGAGAACTACTGAGTGGCATTTGAAAGAGCTTGTGCATAGGAGAGGAGCTTCGTCTCACGCCCGCTCCACTAGCCACGAGTGCTCATCTAACACAGCTCTCTCTGATCTTCCTCCCATCTGTTACTCTGGCCCTCCTCCCTTGATTGTTCGCGCGCTTAGCAGTGACGGAGGCGGTCCACCTGATGTAGTCTGCTAAACCCCCCAATGAAGTCGTTTGCTATTGCGATCCCTGACCTTCTTGCTGCTGCCATCTCTGCTTTCGTCACCGGAGTAAGGGTGTGGGGGTGGTGTTCGAGACTGGGAGGAAGCGAGTTGGAAAAATTTCGCCCCAAGGAAGAACAAGGTCAGCCATTGGAGCTACCACAATCTTGGCTCCACAAATTCAGAGCGAGAAGTTCTCTCCCCACTGTTAGCACAAGCCACGTGAAACAGTCAGCTTGCATCAGATTCCATCGCATAGAACGTCTGTCCACTTCCTCGCACTCCACGATGCCTATCCAAATCACCCGAACTGCAATGCCTCGCATTCGAATGCCAAGGAATGGTGGGCGTTGAGGTGACAATCCATCCCCGGTAACCAATCAACAACTCTGCGTGCTCTCCTCTTCCACACCATTACTGCTCCACATTTTCTGCCGCCTTCAACAACACACTTAATGATATGTTGTTAATTATGTTGTTGAATGCGGTCTCAGCACACCGTGGCAACACCTTGGTGACTCCCTTTTTCCACCGTCTCCGTTCTTGTTTTACGAGCACTGGCATTGCACGAGCTTGGTCAGACTGAAGCAAATCGCTCGACGACGTCTTCCTGTCGGGTGTTTCCTCGGTACGACTGCAGTCATGCCCCCTTCTCGGCAAGAGACCCAAATCTGATGTTGAAAATCGTGGTTGACGAGTCCGACGAGTTACCGTTGTATGGGAAGGAAGAGCCGGAAAACAGCAGAGTCAGCCTGAATGCTGATCACAATGTGTGTGACAAACTCGTGCATCTCCGAGTTGCCAATGTCTTGTCATTTCGATTAGCCAGCTGCTCTTCTCTTGCCTCCTTTTTTAGAATTTTGTGCCTTCGACATGACAGATGTGTTGCACCGCGTTACAGACGTTATTATTGACACGGAAAAGAGAAAACAAATGCGTGGGAGGAGTGAAAGAAGATAATGTGGATACGTGGGTGCTGATGTAGGCCCCCCACTGTTCATCTCGACCTCAACCTCGTTTGTCTACTAACGAACAAACTCACAACGCTTCAAATAACAATAGGAGTATTAGGCCAACATCATAACTGCCTCTTATTGCTCTCTTTTCTTGCGAGTAGCCAAATGACTTTTTGCCTCATCCTCAGTCCATGTTAAACTTCACTTCGGCCGATGAGGGAGCGAGAGGCCCCCATTTTCTCAATTCGCATCAAGAAACTGGCCATTCCCACTTTACTCTTCCTTGTCTGCAAGTCCTCCCGAAGCAACACAGTTTGCCCAAGTGCCAGGTGCAGCGATCTGCGTCCAGGTTGCTGGGAGATGCTAACTTACGAGACACATTGTCCGTAGGTGATTAGCAACGACCGCTTCTCGTGGAGAATTCCCTCTCCTGGTGCGTATGACGAGTTCCCTATCGCTCCTCCATCATCTTCCACCGAAAACCAGGCATCTTCTCTCTATCCAGCCTCATCACAGCATTACCACGACTCAACTCCTCGTATCTCACCAGTATTCGTATTATGAAAGCATTAAATCTCTCTCTCT
>QEYB01000500.1:0-21901 GCA_017562135.1 Dipylidium caninum
CAGGAGAGAGATGGCAATGCCAAGTCAAATGAGATGAGACTTTCGGTCTTGCATCCATCAGCAAAATTACCACACACGAACCAAACGGCAAACGCATTTCCAGCGACGGAAGTTGCAGTTTATTCAGGTAGCATGGATAGCGCACAAGACTCCTTGGAAGGCCTCGTCGTGATGCAGGCTTCGGGAAGTGTGAAGCGGAGTCAAGCTCAGCATACTGGCATACAGATCCAGGTGGTGGGGAATAGATGTCGCTACCGAGAGGCGGAGGCCCCCCCCAAACAATCGTTTTTCTCCTCGCAGATCAGATGGCAAGGTGATGTTGGCGCACGAAAAGCAAAGCAACCTCTCGCAACCTGCCTTCGGACCTGTCACGAGGCGCTCTGCTCAGAGGAAATGTCCGTCAACAAACCAGTGAGACATTTGCTTTCGCGAGAGCCTGTGGAAATTCCACACCAACTCAATGAATTGTTGACCTCGCAGGATAATGGCAGTTCAGTGCTATAGACTGGTCTTGTGGGTTACAGGAGCTTGATGGATGACAGGAAAATCCCGCCTGCCCGTCCTAGTGACTTTTCTGAAAAATTGGGAATGCGGTTGCATAGTCTTTGGGTTTTGGGCAGATTGACGGAAGGAAGCAACACTTTTTGCGATAACCAGGGATTCACCCCAATTACACTCGGCTAAATGTATTGCAAGTTAGTCACTGTGTTGGTGAGGTAGCATGAACGAAAAAGACTTCCTCCCTCCTCCAATTGCGTGTTTTACTGCGCGAAGAGGAGGCGGCACCGTAAGTAACGCAGATGCGGAATCACGAGATCTTTGCATGCATTTGGGAAGCTGCATGGGTTCGCGGCCTATCATGTGGGCATTCGCCCGGGATGGGGAGAGCACCCACAGAGAGCTCTTCCAGTTGACATACCTCTTCTGAGGATGTCAGGTGCAGGTGCTTGAAAACCAACAGGTGTTGTGCTCGCCAGCTTGCCTCTCCTTCTTCGTGCCTCTGCGCTGTCCCAATCGTCTGACAGGCAGTAAGTGGGGAGTGCGCTCCTTCATTAAGACGACCACTGTGAGCCCCTTTTGGACTAGCTATATGGTTTGGTCAGTCTTAGTAGATGCTGCGCATACCTTACCGGTCTGAAGTCAGTCGTCACCAAAACTAAATCTGTCCGTTTGTCCTCCTGCACGATCTGTTGCTGGCTCCTATACTGTGCCGGTTTATGTGTCTTGCTTAAGTACTCATCCATGCTCCTTATGCTTTTACTTAATTACCTCTCGTACACCGAACTCAAATGAGAAGAAAGAGTGCAAAAATGCGTTTTATTGTGACAGGGGACCGTCTGTAGGTTAACGATATACGTGGCAAGGATACCCAAGTGTGTGGGCGGGTGCGGAAGGCGGTCTACATGCTTGATTCAAACCTGGTGCCCTCACGAACCCAGAGACCAAACACCGGCCAACAGGTATGTTTAGACACCTTCTCTCTTCACTTCCTGACCAATAAACTTCACACACCGTCTTTCTGACCTGAGGACAGGACAAATGTAATACGCAATAATTGGTTTCCTGTTTTTCCGTGGGAAGCAAGTAGGCCATTATTCCGGAAGCCAGTTCATCGTATATTTTCTCTTGTCCCTGCCTTAATTTAGATTATTCCGTATTATTCCGTCAACCGCTGGAGACGCGGCGATCCGGGTTATATGAGTTGCGTATGGAACAGTTTAGCACATACACACACAGACAGCCTCACACACAAACACAGACACACTCAAGCACTCGGAGAGGTAGTTGTACACGTATACGTAGAGTCACACACATGCAATACTTGAAGGCAGAGACCAAAGCCGGGGAAATTGGCGACGATTAGTGTCACCCTTGTAATGCGGCCCCATTGTTACTCGTTCATTTCGACAAAACGTAGACATATCAGCGCATACGTGGGCATAAGGTCAGGAGACGGTCCTCTTAATCTTCCATGCCATCACTTCGAACAATTTGTTGTCATGCCAATCTTTCGTTTCTATATCACACAGAGGCACATCTAGTGGCACTGCCTCGCTGCCCCACTCTCTCGAGAGTTCCCAAACACGCCTCCAAAGTCACTGTGCAAACTAAGTGACAGTCAGCGCAACTCGGATGCCAGACTACACGAATCCTTGGTAAGACCCTGCGTTTACGCGTGTTCTTTCACTCGCCCTATCGATACGTTAGCACGGCGTCTTCCCCCTGCCCTTGACTACAGAACTCAAGTGTATTGCGACGGCTGCTTTGGCAGACGACACCACTGGTGCTGGTGGTATGCGAACTAATGTGACGGAGACCGCGAATTCGAGCAGAATCAGCATGACTGCATGAGTTGCGCTCTTAGAGAGTCGAGGTAGACATGCATATGTTTGGCGGAATGCAGGGTAAAAGGCGTGAATGTGGAGAAGTAGCGTCACCTCAGGGAAAAGAATTAGCGGGCAGTCTGTGAAGACTTTGCCTTTCCCTGCATAGCCCGTCTCAGGGAGAAGTCAACAGCGTCTCACTATATTGGACGGAGTGGGAAGTGGAGAACGAGTGTCTGCTGAATCAGACAGTGCTGAGTCACGTGAGATCATGCGACGACGACCCTTCAACTGTGCTGCGGCATTCGAGTCCTCGGGAGGTTCTACCTCTGCCATTGCCTCGGGTGATGCCTATCTCTACTCGGACCCAGAGATGTTGGTTCGGGATGGCAAGACGGTATCGGCGGACGGAGAAACCTGTTGAAGCCGACAGAGGAAGCAAATGTTTGTCACGACTGCCGGCAGTGCGGTCAATGAACAGACCTCCAGCGTCACCGTAGTCTCTGCTCCTGGGGCTAGTGCGTCAGTCAACGGTATGCCACCCTTCGGTGCCAAGACTCATAAAGAAGACCACGGAGAACGTGACCTCATAGTAAGTCGGCCTCCTAGCCTTGTACTCCCGCGGCTTCGGAAAGGGGTTATGTTGAGGCATTTTAATGAGCATATGGGCCAACCCATTTCCTCATAACGGCTGCTTTGCAGCACCACTTCGAAGATGGTGGTGTTGAGAACTGGACGGAAGGGAAATTGCACATGGTTGTGGTAGCGAATGTTAGTTGAAACAGTGTTAGTGGCTGCAAGGCTTGAGTCCACTCATCCTGACATAAACTAGACAAATCGTTATTCTGCATGCGCACGGCCGCAAGTACGTGGACGTCCGTATGGCAAGTGAAACGTACGTGAGAGGTGGAAGAAGTGAGACACATTGAGGCTTGTGGGGACAGAAATGGTCTTGACCCCTGCCGTAGGATACACATTCTGATGCCACTTATATCGGTACTTACTTATGCCATTCAGTAGAGTTTGATATTTTGGGGCGGCACATGAAATCTCGAGCCTCACGCTCGGGCCATTAGCGTCCGCCCACAGTAGTGGACTGTGCGCATTCACTAGCGCTTTTTGTGCGCAAACGGCATTTGGCGATATGGGGCGAGATGGGAGATGGTCAGCGATGGCGAGTTCAGTTCTGCTCAGAGATGACGTGCACGAGTGAATGTAGCTTTTGCATGTGTCCACAAGAGTGGCCACAGGTGACCACTCGTCTCCCCATTTCCAGAACTGACGAGAGAGGCTGCAACACTCCGAACCAACCGACGTCATTGCATTCATTTCACTCGATATGCAGCGTCTCAATATTTCATCTCTTCCCGCGCACAGTGTATGTACCCAAATGAGATATTCCAAGCTCTGCAACGAAGTGATATTCCTCTGCCCCCACACCATCTCGTCCTATCCAATCCCACCCTGATCCATGCCATGACATATCATTTCATCCCATTTGCCATATCTTTCGCTAGCATGACCTCAGCTTGTATTTATATGCCAGTATTCCTGTAAAATATATATACCAACCAAGAATCGTCCTTTTTGAAAATGCCTGTCTGAGCACAGCAGGTGGATGTCATCCTTCTTACACACGGCAACAAAGATGGGCACATGCTTTCTGGCATTAGACGGGACAGAGTGCGTGAAGAAAGAGAAGGATGATACAAGTGTCCCAGATACAAATTCTGGTTGGGGTAAACTGAGAATTAGGGCTCGAGCTCACCGTACGCTAAAACAATCGTGGATCAGCACTTCACCTGGTGCTAACGATCATCTTTCCATGGATATAACTAATAGGCAACACACAGCATACGGGAAAATCGACGAATTCGCTGCAGTGGGTTTTGCTGTCGGCGAGAGAGGAGCCGTCAATTTCAAGAGGGCAACTAGCACGCGCTGAGCGCATTGCGCAATCACGTGAGATGTCGGGTATTGAATGAGACGGTGTAAAGAGACGCGACATTCACCCCACGGTCACTTCGTCACAGTTGGTGAAGTGAGTAGAGTTCAGGAACAAATTAACTGAGGTCAAGAGATGGCGTAACTTAGGGTGGGTGCCTGAAATCCCTATTTACCTCTCGGGTCCTTGTTCAGCCGCGCCAGCATGATTTGAGCCCCCTTCAGTGCAGACAAGGTAGAAGGCACTCAACATCTCCAGCCTCACACAATTGCACCCACATTCTCACTCGTCACCACAAGCACAGACAAACAGCACGCGTGCTCACCTCCGAATGTCCAACATAGAATATCTTGGCTGCCCTCGTCTCCTCTATTATAAAGTCGACGACTCGGGGCAGGTCATACTCGACCATTTCATCCCACGAAAATCCCCAGAATTGGTCATTAGCGGGGTCCAGGTGCACGTGTCGTTGGGAGTAGGCGTTGCCGCGGCTGTTGCCCAGCCACACATCATAGTCGGCATCGGCGAGTATGAACGCCAAGCTCTGGTGGGACAAATTGTTCATCCATGTATCTCAGTCTCGGACACACCCCATCAACTGGAGACGAGATAGAGAAGAAACCGCAAAACTTGATGTTCTCAGTAATGCAGAAGAAGTAGGAGTTACTCTTGTGTTCACGTATACCTTCCTACAGATGATGTTGCGACTCGACTACACATGGCCGTGAGCATAAGTGCGGACGGTTGTCGGGGCAAAGCAGCCTCGCCACTCATCCTCCTTTCTATGTAATATGAAGACCTTAAAATGAAACCATCCATTTTAGGCAGTATAAAGGCGCCACATGGGGTATTTTGCCTAGGGAAGTCAAAAGCAACCACATCACAGTCGTCCCAAGCAATGCGCTACAATGCCATGCCACGCTAAGTCTTTCATCTCTCACGCAGTACGATACTACCAACTGGGCGCGTATTTATATGCGAGTATTCCTATAAAATGTGCACCAAACGACATTCGGCGTGTTTGACGATGCGACAAAAACTCGACTCCTGCCTCGAGGCTGCACACGGAGTGGGCACCAGTGGTAACGTAGACCAGCCTGAAGCTGGTGTGCGAAATATGTGGTCCATCATCGACTCTGAGGACAGTGAATGCGGCGACAAAGATCACCACATGTTGTGGCACACATGACGCGGTGGCGGAACTACGCCGTAGCTACAGAGGAGGAGGAGGGAGGAGGAGAGGCAACAGTCGTCATTATCCCTCTTCGCACAAAGGTCAGTCCCGAAGACTCTCACACTGCGGCGGGCCTGGCACGGACTTCCTGCTGAGGAGAAATTGTGTCAACAAACCAGGCACTCTTTTGCTTTCCACAAGCCTGCGGCAACTCGCAACCAACCGATGAATGTCGACCTCTCAGGATAATTCTAATTTAGTGCTCTCCACTAGTCTTGTAGGTTGCAGAAGCTGCGGCATGGATGATAGGACATTCTGCCTGCCCAGTTGCCCTGCCTCCTTGTCCTACCCCGTTGCCAGGGCATTTGTGTGGGAAGTGCCAGTTCCGATGGTTGTGAGTCTCGAACAGGGATATGCGTGGCATAGCCTTTTGAGTTTGGTGCAGAGTTGACGAAGACGTTCATCCGTTTTGTTAGAAGAGCGAAGTCTATCACAGTTGACAGTTGGCTAGTGGCAATGGATGGATAAGAGATTTCAAGTTAAGTTGCTGCGTGTGGTGAAATAGACGCTGAACGGAAGGCTTCCCTTCCTGATATGCATCACCTGTTTACGTCTCAGTCAATCACTCCCTTCCTCGCTCCTCCTCTACACAGCTCCTCACTCTTGCTCGCGTTTGCGCACATTTGACTCCGAATCATTTTCTGCTACACTGTGGACACCTCAAATGACACCGAAATCCAGCCAGATGCCTTCCTCTGTCAAGTCACGGAGCATTTCGCATGAAACCTGTCCATTTCATCATCCAGCGTCATTTTGTCTGTCTCTGTACAGGATATCCTTCAGCACTGTCAGGTAAGGACTTTCACTTATGCCACTCCGCCATCATTAATTATTGTGCGTTGACAATGTGTGTGGAAGGAGCAGAAGCGGTACGCGACTGCTCACAGATGAGAGTTGTTTATTTCGTCATTTAAGGTGACTGCAGCTGAAGGCGCCCCACCACCGCTTAGTGGAGTGACACAGGGGAAGGCCACGTCCTCCACCCGCCTTGATGTGCATGCATGGGGATGAGTGACTAATTGGAGTTGTCTGTGCATGGTCACCGGTGGAAACTGCTGCTCCATTTTATGCATGGCCAGGTCATATGAGGGAGAAGGGCGAATTCCGCAATTGGTTCCTCGTAACGGCTCCATGCTGCTTCGAACATTTCAAATCACTCACATCTGCACGCGTTAACTCCTTATGCTGGGCAGATCACTATTTGAACATGATACGCATTTCTCCCGTGTGAGGCAACCAATCAACGGCACTGCGATTGAAAATGGGTTAATTAGACTCCACTTTCCCTCCTCCTTTTCAATAGTAAATTTCCGCCCCCTACTCTTCACCATATTCTCTCATCCTCTCTATTTCGATATAGCTCAACGCATTCATTTTCGGCATAAGGGGGAAACACCGAGGAGAGTGTCACTGGTAGCGTTCAGTCCTGACCATTGCCACGTGTCTATTGACATAGGATGGGAATATAACGATTGCTCACCACAGCTACGAAGTCGAACTCAACGCAGGCAGCTCCTCGGAGATCGGGAGGCGGGATACCCTGTTCATCCAAACTAATGAGTACACACGAGGCCAAAAGAAATGGTAGGAATCGATTCTGGCCTCTGTAGATGGTCAGAGAGTCCCCTACCTGCGTACACTAGAGGCATTTCCTCCTCATGCAGGTACGAGTGTAGTGTCACGAGATGCCGTAGAAGACGAAGAAGAAGAAATAGGCTGTCATATCGCGCGTCTCATTGAAATCGCTCATTGTGTAATCTGTGTAGACTTAGATTTTGACTGCGTTCCCCCTCCCTCGCTCTCTCAGTGGCAAGCCAATAGTCTCGCAGCACATTGGACGAGTGGGAGGCTGGTTGTGAGTCTTTGCTGACACGGACAGCGGTTCGTCATGTGAGATCGCAAGATGACGCCCCGTCAACTGTGCGGCGGCATTCGAGGGCCCGGGAATGTTCGCCCTCGACCACCCTCGTAATGCGTATCTATACCAGGATTCCCGATGCCACCAGTGCGGTCACTGAACAGACTCTGCTTCCACTGCTAGTGTCAGTCAATTGTATGCCACCCTTCAGTGCTAAGGCTCCTTCAGAAGAGCACGGAGAACGCGACCTCGTAGTAAGTCGAACTGCCAATAGTATATTCAGGGGCCTTCAGCAAGAGGCGATGAACAGGTATGCTGAGTGAGCATGTATGCGAACCATCTGTCACTACTGTCAAAATCGAGTCGAGTAGCGGTCAGCATTTCTCCACTTTCCTGCCACGCAGTATGGACTGTCAAAGTCCTGGGGCTCTGCAGGCTCTCATCGACCTGATTGGCGGTTCGCGCAGCCCTGTGTGCGTGGCCTCCAGTTTGAGAAAAGGGTCTTGCGCAGCTTTCTCATCTAAGCCCCACTCGCAACACTCATTATTCCCTCCGGCCGTAGGAAATAACCAATTTATCAAAGAAAATGTGCTCACAGATTTCTGCCAACGGCATTACCGCATTATTTTAACCCAGGCACTGTCGATGCACAACAATTCCCACAAGCGGTTATAACAAGTTGTGGTCGGGGAGAAGTTGTCGTCACTAATGTTCTCATATCAATGGGACATTTGTTGATGGAAGAATAGCTGCGTGCAATGCGTGCGGCTGACCGAAATGTCGAGTTTCTGGGTGTCGGGTAGGAGAAGGCGATTCACCACTTCAAAGTTACTTTATTCATTCGTATGGGAGATCTGCATATTGAGGGGGAAAAACGCAGTGGGGGTCGGTTGATTTGGGGTGTTGCAGCGTCTTTGGTCGGTTCTGCAGATGCAGAGAGTGGATGATCACCTGTCCCTCCTCTTACGGGCAAACATGACAACAACACTTACGAGTGCACCTCGTATCTCTCTCCGTTCACCTCTCCTGGTGTAAGTAGTAGCAAATTACACTGGATAAATGCCACCTCGTGCCTCTGTGCTTTACGAGGAGCTGCCTGCGTCGAGGCTGACTTCGTAACTTTGGCGAGGAATCGTTACATCTCCACCCGATGTCAACTGACACGTGGTGGGGCGCAGTTTCCATGAATGTTGCGAAAGCCTAACCTGGTCAAATAATGACTGAGGCCTCATTAGGTTGGGGGGGTTATAAGCGAATGGGTGGAAATGGTAGAAGTTTTGCTCGGCAAATGGCAATGGACGAGAAGCGGTGAGAGATCTGATGGAAGTCGTGGTGCTATTAATAGAGCTGATGGAAATGCATAATGTCATTATTGTCGCAATAGGCGGTGTCAGGATCCCGATGTCAGGATGGTCATTAGGGAGGTGAACGACGCGCAAATACGCTACTGCGCATGATGCACATGCGCGCCAAACGGGTGGGGCTTGTACACACTTTAAGCGCAATGTGAACACGGTAAAAGCCCCAAGACACGCGAAGAAGATGAGGAATGCCGAGGCTACGTTCCGGCTACGGAATTATGTTAACCGCCACGATTCTTGCAGTTGTGAGACGTAAGTAGGAGGGTGGATGTGAGCAGGAGTGGCACCTCAGGGCGCCTTCCCCACAGGCTCGAACAACAATCGAGGCATCTTTCACGGGATAAGCATGCAGCTGTCGTTTCAACTAATTGCCTCTCCTTCTCTATCAGTAACGGCAGCGCTTTGCAAGGGAGTGCCACCTACTTAAATAAGGAAGTAAGAATTTAATCGTTTGCTCCTTCTTCCTGGCAGGACTCGATGCCTTGGAAGGAATCTGGCCATCGACAGATTCCGCCGGATCGACGAGACATGAAATGCGATTCATGTGTTCGGCAACGGGATGTGAGCTGGTCAGTTATGAGCACATTCTCCTCCTCACCAAGGCCACTGACACCGACAACGGTGGTAGAGACCCAGGGGGGCTCCGTCACACATCGGCTGGTGTGATTAGCGTGCGAGATGAGGGATGAGAACGAGATGTCTGCGGCACGAGTAGGCGCAGGAGGCACAACCACCATCTTGCCACTTGTGTGCAGGCACCGCCGAAAATGCATAGGAGGGCGCAATGTTTTCACTGTGGCATTCTGACTCCGTCCATTGGCAGCAGGTTTCATGCGAAATGCTCCGTGACTTGACAGAGGAAGGCATCTGGCTGGATTTCGGTGTCATTTGAGGTGTCCACAGTGTAGCAGAAAATGATTCGGAGTCAATTGTGCGCAAACGCGAGCAAGAGTGAGGAGCTGTGTAGAGGAGGAGCGAGGAAGGGAGTGATTGACTGAGACGTAAACAGGTGATGCATATCAGGAAGGGAAGCCTTCCGTTCAGCGTCTATTTCACCACACGCAGCAACTTAACTTGAAATCTCTTATCCATTCATTGCCACTAGCCAACTGTCAACTGTGATAGACTTCGCTCTTCTAACAAAACGGATGAACGTCTTCGTCAACTCTGCACCAAACTCAAAAGGCTATGCCACGCATATCCCTGTTCGAGACTCACAACCATCGGAACTGGCACTTCCCACACAAATGCCCTGGCAACGGGGTAGGACAAGGAGGCAGGGCAACTGGGCAGGCAGAATGTCCTATCATCCATGCCGCAGCTTCTGCAACCTACAAGACTAGTGGAGAGCACTAAATTAGAATTATCCTGAGAGGTCGACATTCATCGGTTGGTTGCGAGTTGCCGCAGGCTTGTGGAAAGCAAAAGAGTGCCTGGTTTGTTGACACAATTTCTCCTCAGCAGGAAGTCCGTGCCAGGCCCGCCGCAGTGTGAGAGTCTTCGGGACTGACCTTTGTGCGAAGAGGGATAATGACGACTGTTGCCTCTCCTCCTCCTCCTCCTCTGTAGCTACGGCGTAGTTCCGCCACCGCGTCATGTGTGCCACAACATGTGGTGATCTTTGTCGCCGCATTCACTGTCCTCAGAGTCGATGATGGACCACATATTTCGCACACCAGCTTCAGGCTGGTCTACGTTACCACTGGTGCCCACTCCGTGTGCAGCCTCGAGGCAGGAGTCGAGTTTTGTCGCATCGTCAAACACGCCGAATGTCGTTTGGTGCACATTTTATAGGAATACTCGCATATAAATACGCGCCCAGTTGGTAGTATCGTACTGCGTGAGAGATGAAAGACTTAGCGTGGCATGGCATTGTAGCGCATTGCTTGGGACGACTGTGATGTGGTTGCTTTTGACTTCCCTAGGCAAAATACCCCATGTGGCGCCTTTATACTGCCTAAAATGGATGGTTTCATTTTAAGGTCTTCATATTACATAGAAAGGAGGATGAGTGGCGAGGCTGCTTTGCCCCGACAACCGTCCGCACTTATGCTCACGGCCATGTGTAGTCGAGTCGCAACATCATCTGTAGGAAGGTATACGTGAACACAAGAGTAACTCCTACTTCTTCTGCATTACTGAGAACATCAAGTTTTGCGGTTTCTTCTCTATCTCGTCTCCAGTTGATGGGGTGTGTCCGAGACTGAGATACATGGATGAACAATTTGTCCCACCAGAGCTTGGCGTTCATACTCGCCGATGCCGACTATGATGTGTGGCTGGGCAACAGTCGCGGCAACGCCTACTCCCAACGACACGTGCACCTGGACCCCGCTAATGACCAATTCTGGGGATTTTCGTGGGATGAAATGGTCGAGTATGACCTGCCCCGAGTCGTCGACTTTATAATAGAGGAGACGAGGGCAGCCAAGATATTCTATGTTGGACATTCACAGGTCAGCAAATATACTAGTTTATTTGTACCGCCAAAATGAATAGTTAGGTGGAGTTGTATGAGGCTGCTGATGTTAAACACCTTCTATTTTGTTTGCGCCTAAGGGGTCTCACATCATGCTGGCTCGGCTGAACAAGGACCCGAGAATGCGTGGACAAGTGGCGGCGGTGGCGGCGCTCGCACCAGTCGTCTATTTGGGAAACGTTATCAGTCCAATTCGTCACTTGGCGCCATTTTGTTTATCACTTACAGTTGCAAAACATGTTTTCCACAGTTCTGCTCGCTTTTTGCCCTCTAATCCACTAATTCGCTTCCTTAGCTTCCTTAGCGAATTTTTCTGCGAGAGACAAGGTCTTCCATTTATTTGCGAAAACCTGATGTTCTTGCTAGCTGGCTACGACAAACAGAATATGAATATGGTTAGCTAGCTCTTATGATTTCAATGCTCCTTAAGAGCATGATAACCTCATTTTTATGTAGTGGTCATTTTGTAAGAAATCAATTTGATTGAGGCGTATTCTTTTTTTTTGCAGTCACGACTACCAGTGTATGTCTCCCATGCACCTGCGGGAACTTCTGTTCAGAATATCGTTCATTACTGTCAGGTAACTGTTTTACTTGATACCACCTCCCACCACATTCTGTGGGCAACATGCATTATAGTTCGTGTGAGTGGAGAAAGAATATCTGGAACGTTTCGCCTTAACGACATTGTCTCAAAGATTGACAAGTATGCCTTGGGAGCGCTTGTCTGGGCATCGGGGTCAGCGAAAATGAGGCTAGATTGTGCTCCCAGATGTGAGATGATTGCTTGCCGATGCGAAAGTGGAGAGCGCATGTGACCTACACGTCAGTGGGCTTTTACTTGTTGTGTGCATCAAGACGCTGAATAGTCGTCTATTATGTGAGTATTTGTGACGTCAGCGGGAAGAAAGATAACCTCCGTGGCGAAGTCAACATTTGGACTAGACGTTAGGCGTGTATTAATCACTGTGATGGGACTAGCATATTTATCGGTGCGACTGACATGACACCCACCATCTGTGCAACATTGTAGGGCATATGGCACGGACGGTTTGAGGCTTTCGACTTTGGGACGGCAGGAAACCTGGCAAAGTACAACCGGACTACGCCTCCACCCTACGGATTAGCTTCGGTTGGGGTGCCGGTGACTGTGTACTGGGGCGGACGTGACCGACTCTCAACGCCGCCTGATGTGAGACGCATTCTGCGCGAATTGGCACGCGGGACGGTGCCTGAGGTGCGCGACATTTACGTGGACAATTACAATCATCTCGACTTCGTATGGGGTCTAGACGCTGTCTCTCGCGTCTACAATGACATCATCCTTTTCTTTCAGCGTTATTTGTAGCTAAATCCGCCCCTCCTCATCGTCCTCCTCTAACTCCATCTTATTCCTCTTCGTAGGGTACTTCCTCTTTCTATACCACCCTTCCTAACGCTAAATGACTTTGATCTTTCTCAAAGCCTGCTTTGGTGGAGATGACGATAGCATTTGCATGTAAATGCCGCCTCATTGGCTTTCAGTTTATCTGTGCCACCTTGACCGTCTATCGCCTGTGCCGTTGGGTTAAGTATATGCACTTGGGACATAGGAAGGAAGAACGCGTTGGTTGCCCAAGTCGGGTGAGGGAAGTTAATCCTCACTGCATCAGCGGTGAGTAAAGTAATTAGGAGTCGAGACACTGTAAAAGGTCTTTGCCTTTTCAAGCAGCGACTATTGCCTCACCTTCGCTGTGGTAACCACTCGCAAACCCTGTCACTCCATGATGTTGACATACAGTGATCAAACTGCGTAGGTGTGCCATGTCTGGGTCGATGTTGTCTAATGAAGCACTGAAAGGTAGTTCAGAAAGTCACAAATGCATCCCAACTTCCCTCCACTCTTACCTCCAGATAATTTGTTCTCTAAGGCTACACACCTCATCGTTTATGACGAGGCGTCCGTGGAGTGGATGTTTCCTCTCCCTTTACCGTTTCACACAAAGTGCCCTCATTTCCCCAAAACCCTGCTAATCAGCTTAGGAGGTTGTTGATTGCACCGACCTCTCAGGTGAGTGTACAATGGTTTTGGTGCTGGCTGGTTTGCCTCGGTGAAAAAATGTCTTGTGTTGGTCCGAGCCGGCCTTAAAAGCAGTCGCTTCGAGGGATGGGAGGTGGCGCTTCTCGGTGGATTCCTCAGCCTAGAGTCACGATCAGTTTGGCCACGCTGTCTACCTCTCAGGCTGTGGAAGTTGACCAGTTAGCCTGGGCTTTCGACTCCTCGCCCTCTTACACATATCGAAACTTTGAGCAGTCAACCGCTCCACTCACGCACAGTACAACCCACTTCAGCAAATTGGCCTCATCGTGCTCTGTGCTGTGTGTTGTCCATTCATTGTACCCGTGCAGAGGACATTTCTAGTACCAGGTGGAAGAGTTGAGCCACCCGGGTCTAGCATACGCTGATGTAGGGCCTTACGTCGTCCCTTCATTCAATGAGATAACACATTTCGTATGCCTCCATTAAAGTGAACTCTTATTTTCCACGCTCTCCACTAGCTGCAGTCACAAGGCAGGTGTCCAGGCTTGTTACAGAGTGCAGGGTGTATGAACATTGATTTGTCGTCTCTCAAAAACACATCTTCAAGTGGGCCGATTCTCGCTTGGTAACCGTTTGCAGGAGCACTGGGCAGAGGTCACGGGAGCGGATAGTGTAACAAGGAGTATGGCATGAGGAGGGGTGGCATAGGCTGCGGTCGGAGAACGACACTTGCATCGTAGTCTCGGGAGTATCTCGCTTGTATAGATGCACTGTGAGGAGGTGCAGATGAAATTTCTAAAAGGTTGCTACCATTTTTGTGGGCATACATGACAAGATTTACTCATGCACCTCGTCTTTGCGTAGAACTGTGCTCCACATTGTGCACCATTGCGGGAAACTAACCCACCCTGCTACTCGCAACGCAATTGCCCGCTTCTTCCACCACTCACTCGCGTTCAACTCGCCACATCGACGTTACGTTTTGTGTGCCTGTGTGCGTGTAAGCCAACGCAGTGCCTTCGTGCCATCGTCAGTACAGACACTAAACACTGTCACAACTGACATAAACTACCTCAACCATGTGTACCTCCACTTCGGTCCAGTTCCGCCACCGCCGACTTGAAGAGACGTTACAGCGGAAATATGGGTAGTATTGCCATTGAGTCGGCATACATATTCACAAAAATGCCTCAACACCGCCTCCTGCTAAAGCGTCGTGAGTGCTCAGTCAGTAGGCCGACCTACCACGAGGCCGCTTTCTGCGTGCTCTTCCTATGGGCCCTGACACCGAGAGGTGTGCTACCGCTGACTGACGCACTAGCCCGAGGAGGAGACCACTATTGCCTTCAGTTGTGACAGCAGGCGTGACAGTATTCATGCCTTCTTGAGCCTTTTAAAGTCTTCTTCGTCCTGCTGTATCGAAGCCAACATCTCTGCGTCTGAGCATGAATAGGCATCCTTCGAGGCAAGGCATAGGTAGAATCTGCGGAGGAGTCGTGGTCGTGCGACCTCACATGGCTCACAGCTGTCTGACTCGGTAGAGACTCGCCCCCACCTTCTCACTCCGTCAACTTCGGTGGGACACTGTTGACTCCCTAGTGAGACAGACTAGCAGTGAATAACTGAGTCTTCATAAACTGCATGATGATGCGTTTCACTGAGTTTCGAGACATGACACCCTACTTCTTCTCCTTCAATTTCTTCTTAAATTCTCCTTCTCCTTCTCCTCTCCTACTTTTTCGTCCTCACATCCCTCACTACGCAAGTGTCGGTCTTGGAGGATAGCTGATGCCGGGACTGGAAGAAGGTGACGATTTGCAGTAACAGCAATAGCAGTAACAGTAGCAACAACAACAACAATAGCAGCAGGGATAGAGGTTGAGAGCGTTTTCAACCATCATTAGTAACATACAATGTTCCCCGGTCACCTTCTCTATCACATTGTAAGACGTATGGCGCGCATGTTATGAGGCTTTCGACTTTGGGGTGACAGGGAAGCATGGTAAAGTACGGTCGGACCACGACTCTGTCATACAGATTAGATGCGGTTTCGCGTGCCTGCCACTTTGTACTTTGGCGGAGGTGACCAACTCTCAAAGTCTCTCTGTGAAACGCATTGCACAGGAAGAGAGGGCAAAAAATGGCGGGAAAGAACTACCGGCTTCTCAGCCATGCATCCGTCTGCTGCTGGTGACGCTGTTGCCGTCGCGAGGCGGAGAACTCTTATTGAGCATTATGTAGAACAATACTTTTGCGGTTTCTTAACCATCTCGACCTGAGATGATGGGGTGAGTCCCTACACGAAGATAAGGAGAGATGTTGAATGCGGAGTGGCTCGTGTTAATATTGCAAACGACCGTCCGTTTTGCCAGCCTCAAGGCTAAATGCACTATGAATTCGCAGCCAATGGCTCCCACACACGATGACCATTGAGAAAACACCGGGTGGTCATTTGTTGCGTAGAGTGAGGCAAGTCTTCATGGACAAGGCGCTTAGTTGTAGGGCTACGCTATCCACAACTGCATTCACGAATTCCCGCCTACTTCAAGCCTCCTCAATGAGGCCGGGAGTGTGAGGGCGAATGGTTTAAATCGGAGGCGATTGAGGCACATGCTGCTTTTTTCACTGCCTTTTACGGGCAATAACAGTGAGTTGAGAATGACTGTCAGGTAATTAGAGGGTGTAAAAGAGCCAAAGCGAAATGAGATACGCAGGAATTCATTTGAGCCCGTAATGCGGAAGGGTGTCAGTAGGCAGAGACTATACCGTCTAATCGGGAGGAGTGAGGGACTGAAGCAGTGAAACTCCGCACCTCCTGAATAACTCGCAATCGTGCCAGCATTCAATGCTCAAAACCGCAGGCCGGCAAACCTGGGCAGCCAATGGCATTCCCTTGAGCAGTCTACCCCGCAATGGTCTTTTCGCCCACACAGCGTGCACGACAATCTGACAACATTTGACCCAGACCAATTTATGTCTGCCCTGTATTCCATCGGGAGTTGGGAGACTGTGCTTCGTCTACGTGCACAAACGCAATCTCCCAGTTGTCCGAGCATCAGTACGTTGCTGAAATAATGGAAGTAGAGGAGTTATTTCTGCGACATTCGGCTTCTCTTATTGGAAGTTGCAACGATCTGCTTAACCTCAGTGCTGAACACAGCTTCATAAGAAGTGCCCAGAAGGTGATAGGCGTTGGCAGTAGCGACGACTTTCGGCCTGGGCATTAGCAGTACCTGCACAATGCGTCCTGAAGCAACTAGTGATGCCTCCTCAATCACGGTACGCTTGTCTCGCTGTGGGACAGTTGGAATGTCCTTGCGCTAGTGGAAGCAGAGTGGAATGCTCGAGGATTTCGGCTGCAAGGCGAGAGAGCCAGGTGCGTTTGGCGAGAGATTAAGAAGGTGGACAAATGTGCTAACCAGAGTGAGGTGACTGATCTTTCTATGCAGATTGGACAGGCAGGAAGGAGTCTGCACAGCGCACAGAGAGGTGTATGGGTCATTTTGTGGCCAATTTTTTACGAAACTGTTAGTTGAATGCGATATGTGGCCTAAAGAATTAATAGTGTATCGAGGTCGTATAATTATACGAAGCCGATACTACTGAAGGTATTTTGTTTGAACGAACATGAGACAGTCAATCACCGTTCCTCTTGTTGGCGTCCTTTCGCCGCCGAGAAAACAGGTAAGGCGCTTTTAATCACCACATTGCCCGTGGGTACACTCAGTGTGTTGAGTGTTTCGCGTGTGCCGGACCCCGCAGACTAGCAGTTCGTGGTGCCGCGGTGAAGCGCGAGACTCTGAGCTCTCGAAGCATTGGATGTGCGAGCCGCGTAAGCCTTGCTCCTTTCCCTCCCACTCTTCCAACTCTTTCCTTGGCTAGTGTGAGGCGCAGTGTGTTTGAGGGACAGCCACTGTGAGGCAGAGCCATTGGCAGGCAGGCAGGGAGAGGTGGGAATGGGAAATGGGGATGGGGATGGGATGGGGATGGGGATGGGGATGGGGATGGGAATGGGGATGGGGAGGAGAGAGACGTAAGTACGTAAGATTCGTTCACTGCCCCTTATTGCAATGGCAGTGGGCCTTTCGGATAAGTTACTTTGACAGGCACCCGAGTCCCTTTAGTTTCAGTGCAATCATAGCTCTATCTGTGCATTTGGAGTCTGAAGCTAGTCGTGTTCTCGTTCTTTTCATCTTCTACGAGGAATAGAGTAGCATCTCACCATCGCCGGGCTTCTTTCCTCCACCAACTCACCGCGGTCGCGAGCTTTCGTAAATACATCTGACCGCGCGCTATTTCGCCTTAGTTGCGCGAGCATATGCGAGAGCTTTTACATTTAATTGGAGCAAGCTTACGCAGCTGCGCAATCATTTATTGTCGCCGCTGAAATGCAACGCTACTGCCCATGACCTGTTTGTCCCTTAGTTCGTCCGCAACTGCCGTCGTTTAGCCATGTTGATGTTAGACGCAACATACCAGTTGGCCACTCCACCTCCTCACACAGTGCTGGGATGCTGGTATAGAAGTGGTAGGTGAGAACGCTTTCAAGGTAGTTTCCTTTTGTGCTGTTCTAGTGTCAACAGATGATCCCAATCGACTGCTTCCGCTCATTTTTCATTCTCGCGTCCGTGAACGCGTAAAGAATAGTTTCTCGAATCTCCCCCCAAACCAGATAACACTACGTGTCGCGTTTTAATGTACACTCGAGCAGTAGGCCACTTTGAGGCCCTTTGATCATATGTGGAGAAAGCTGAAATGCCGGATGCTCTGTTCCGTGTCCACGCTAACTTGACCGCGATGTCTCTCATCGAGATGTACATCAACGTGTAGGATGACACATAATAATCAGCAGTGGCGCCCACTGGCAGCGTCCCGTGAAGCGAATATGCCGAGACAAGAGATGGCACCACAGCATCACACATCAAAGGCACCAAACTCATAAGTCAAGGCAATAAGCCTTCTCCACTGGTACTAGGCTCAGTTCTCGGCCCACCTTTTCCACCGACAACGGCATTGATTTAGTCACTTCGCACCACTGTTTGCCCATTGTAGAGGTGTGTGCATCAACTCCCCTCTGCCCCTCTCTTCCGTCCCAGTCAAGTGAGATTGTGAAATTACAGAAAAGCTAAGTTAAATTACAACCTCGTCCCTCGTTTTGCGCCCGCTATCGCCGTGATGTATGTAAAGGATGGGTTTCCTTCGCGCTAATCTCTTAAAATTGGACGCTTGCCGAGGTCGAGCACTCATGCGCTACCACGGTTCACTCTGAACTAGGATCACGCTAGCCGTTTTGCCCTTCGCTCAAAAATGAACACCATTTCCGATACCATCGCGCTTATTTCCGTGTGCACGTTGGGTCACTCCAGCAAAGTGACGTCAATCCTTACGCGGTGTTATGGGCACAAAGCGCACTCCATTAATCGATTTTTGGGGGGTTCCCGGCTGCACGGGGAGGAGGATGGCCAGTGTTACACTGCCGCTTGACATTTATCGGCGCCTTTCGCCATGAGTAGCGCAACATCATGAAGCTCCGCCGCATGTGTAAAAAAGCGGCACGAGGCGTGAAAACACAGTTCAGCTGCACGTCGGAAATGTAAGATGGGGTGCGGGAAAGGCGAATAAAATCTCCTCTAACCTACACTAGAGCCTCAAAATTCTCTTCTCCGCCTCAAGTTTTCACGCCCTGGTCGCAGGCGGGATGTTAATAACAAACGCCCTTCGTGGTCTCTATTAATGTTGCCAGGGCTAAGGCGACTTTGCCCAAGGGAGAAAAATGCGCTTGTCGCGAATCCAACTTAATTCTGGTGCCGCAGATGGTGACTCTAAATCTCTTTTGAGAATTTCTCATTGCGGTCGGCACGGAGGCTATGTCCTCTCCTAGTCCAAGCGGTTCTTTGATTTCAGGAGGTATCGGGCAGAAAGAGTCAATAACTGTGACCCTGTTTTAAGCCAATACCTTCGTTAGACCCATGGAGTACAGTCCTTGTGTGCAAGGCGTCCCATAGCAGGAAACCATTTCACCTATTTTAACACGGTGAAGCGGCGCAGGGTGCGAGTGGCGGGCGAGAAGTTGGTAAGCCATTGCCTTGTGACATGAATGTACAAAAACAGCCGAAATGCACTCTTCGTGGGTATGTGTCTTAACGCATTCCAAAGCTTTGGCTATTGTGGACAAACAGGACATTCGTCGCTCGAACCCCGGAAAGATGAACATCCGGCTTGCAAAGTAGGTGCAGATATCTCCCACTCTCACTCTGGATCCAATCAACCTCAACAGACACGTCTTTCTGACCAATGAGTAGGAAACCAAATGCTCGGAAGAAGAGCGAATGTTAATAATGGGTTTGCTCAACTATCCGTGAGGCCCGGAACGGCCCATTTATTTTCGAGGAAACCGAGTGGCCAAACCAAGGTATTAGCCTTTCTCCTGTCTCCACCTCCTGCGTTATCTTGCTCATCCTTTCCGGCTAATCGTTTTGAGAGAAAGATGCGGCATATCCAACTTGTACTTACGTTGATTTGAGACCGCCGGCAGCACACACACATACTTACACTGAGAAACTCGCACACAAAGTATGAAAGGCAAGATGTATCTCCAAGTAAAAGAATTAGGGATGGCCACAGTATCCTCTTGATTCGGCGCCATGACCATATGTTTTTCTATCAGCAATGCGAAGACACTACAGTGCACATGTAGACATAATGAAGGTCAGAGACGTCATTACCTCTGCATTTTCAAGCCATCAACGTAGCAATCAGTTGTAATGCCACTTACGTTTTAAATCCATACCACAGTGAACACTTCCAGTGGGTGCACTGCCTTCTGCTGCCTAAGCACCATATCGGCAGTCACCCAGCAACCTTCGCCAAATTTACGACAGCTACTGAGGGAGAGTCAGCGTAACTCGAATGGCAGACCGCACGAAGCCTTGGTAAGAAAACTCAGTCGATGGCTGACCGGCCACACTCCAGCTTACGCGTTAGCGCGGCGTCACCTCTCTGTCCCTGGAACTACGAGCCGAAGTATATCGTGACGGCTACCGTTGAGAGACGAGACCATCAATAACAGATGATATGTGAAACTAACGGAAACAGAACCTGCGTGAAGTGGAGGAGAAGCGCATGACTACATGAGTTGCGCTTTAAGGGAGGGGGGGGGGGGGGTTAAAATTAGATGTGTGGATGTAGGTTTTGGTATGGTGTAGGAGGCGGTTGGGAGTCGACTCAGGGGATGTCGAGAGGCCAACACCTACGTAGACATGGATTGAGGAAGAAGAAGAAGAATTAGAGTGTTATTCTCGAAACTAGTGAAACGCATCATCATGCATTTAATGAATGCATCAGTTATTCATGCGTTATGTCTGTCCTCACTAGGAGAGTCAACAGTGTCACCATCGAAGTTTGACGAGTGAGAAGGTGGGGGGAGAGTCCTCTACCGAGTCGACAGCTGTTGGAGCCATGTGAGTGGCTCGCACGACCACACGACTCCTCCGCAAGAATTCTACCTATGCCTTAGCCTCGAGATGCCTATTCAATTGCTCGACGGCGAAGAGATGTTGGGCTTCGATACAGCAAGGGATCGAAGAAGACTTTAAAAAGGCCTCAGAAGGCATGAATACTGTCACGCTCCGCTGTCACAACCTGAAGGCAATAGTGTCTCCTCCTCGGCTAGTGCGTCAGTCAGTCGGTAGCAACAACCTCTCGGTGTGGGTAGATAAATGTGCTAACAGATTTGGGTGACTATTTTCTAAGTCCAGGTGGACACCCGCAGTGAGGAGTGTGTACAACCACACAGAGCGATGATAAGTGTGCCAATGCAGTGACGCCACTCCTCTTGCATTCGGGAACCGTCACCGTGGGACTGAATGTGTAGTCGAATGCGAAGCCTTGCTGCCTTTATCAATGCCTAATGGTGGAAAATCCAAGGTATTGCCCGGCAAGTTGTGTCACATTTCTGGCTGTCAGGCTCTCCAGATCTCTTGAGGCGAGGATGATTGAAAGCCCACTGAACCGGGACGCTCAGAGACGGACGCTTAAGTAGCAAGACAGTAGCGTCGACAAGAGGAACCTACCGAAGGTGGACAGACGGCGCAATTCTCCCCAGACGCTACCACGACTGTCAGCTGCAACGCTCAGTGGGCTGGGAAGACCTCCAGGCCTTGCAGCCAGTGGTGGCCTACCCTGGGCTAGCAATTCTCAGTGTAGCCCACTCTTCGGCGCTAAGGGTTATAAGAAAGACCACGAAAGACAGAGCGGAGCGAAGCTCGTAGTAAGCCGACCTCTGAACTGCAGCCCCATGAGCTTAGTACGAGAACATCGGGAGGTCAATTTTTGTGAGATTCTGGGCGAGCTCACTGTCACTACGGACAACGCTCCTTGACAAGGCGACTTCGACGATGGTGTAGTGATTGTCAGTTTAGGACAAGCGTTAAGTGACCCCATTTGGCGCGTGCAGTCATTCCGACGTTGCATGAAAATTGCAAACAGTGTGTTAGCTCAATACCGCACACTCGAGGTGGCGAGTGAAAAGTGAGTGGGTGATCGGAAGAGGTGGAAGCCCTTGAGGCATATAGGAGACTGAAGTGGTCTGTACACAGTGGTAGGATGCATGCTTCAAAATGCCTCTCATGTTAGGAGGTGCTTATGTCATTGAGAAGGCACTTCTGCCAGGCAGTGGAAG
>QEYB01000501.1:0-36272 GCA_017562135.1 Dipylidium caninum
TGGTGCTGAGGAAGGAAGGAGACGGCGGTGTACTTCCACTTGAGGGTGGGGATGGAGAGTAAGAACGCGAATAATGATATTGTGCCTTCCTACTGACGAGTAGCAGTATCCTTTGCCAAAATTAAGAGCCCGGAAATCGCTTCTTCTAATTGTCCGGAACTTGACAAGCAAAGCCAATCACCGGGATGTCGAAACTTCTGCTACATCTGGCATCCAATCACATTCAGACCCCAACAGGTACTCTGGGAAGACAGGCATTGAACAACTTGAACGAGATGATGCCAGAAACATGTAGTTAAAATCAGAATGGCATGCCATTGGCTGCCTTTTGAATCAACCTATTCGGAGTGATTAGTTTGGAGTGGTAGTGACACGCATCACGATATCACCTCATAGCAAAATCACCGCCCCAGAGTTACAACGAACTCAGCCAGTTCTCTCAACTAGCGGTTGGGAGAAGAATGTGACTCATTTGAAGTGTCCTTCTAGGCATTCGCTCAAGTACACAAGAGATAACAGTTAAGGCCAGCAAAGATGAAAGGATTTCTAGAAACTTGCTCAGGCAGCAGTTAGCTTATTCTTTGTCCGCGCCCATTCCACGACGCGATTAGTTTCGTACGCCAATTACGCCTTTGAAGGCGGCAAATTACGCCCCACTTGCCACACCGTGGCCATTGACAGTCTTCCTGGCGCCGTTCTACAAGGGTAGATGTGGGTAGGTCAAAAGCTAATTCCATAGCCCATCAATATTCTCTAATAGTCTTATAACCAGTAATTCACTCATAGCAATTGGTAGATGGGTGAAGGATCAAGTGCAATGGATTTTTGGCATTCATTGTGTTCTGCGTAGTCCATAAAACGGCTCGTTTCGTAGTCCTCTAAAGTCACTTGCCACTAGACTCCGTTAAACTCGCCTTCGCGAGGAGGAAATTCTCCAATTCCGCTAAATTACAATTGTTTAGAAAACAGTCGTCATTGCCTTTCAAGTGTAATTTGGGTTTGTTAGAACTGACAATGTGTTCTTCATGGTTTAATGGTTGGACGGGAGATCAGCACTAATCGGCTCCTTCTCGCTGTTTATGCGCAGGTCGCTTTGCAGGTGGAATATCCACGGGCGAAAAGTTGGATTCGGGGACAATTGGCCATACCGTGTGCAGGAAGTGCCGAGGATGAGGGATGGGGGCATGTTAGCGGGAAGGAGAGAGGGAAGTTGGGGAGAATGGACAAGCTGTGTGCGATTGGTCCAGTAAGGTTAAACTGGACTCAAAAGTTGGAGCCCGGTGTGGAGGAAGGAGAGAACACGGCTAAAAATCACTCAATTTCAGTATATCATTAGTGAATTTCTGGCAAGAAAAGCAGATTCGTGAGGGGACAGTTGGGAGCACGTTCTTCATCACTTTTCTCCCGCTCAGTGAATGCCACGCACGTTGACTTTTCCTTAGTAACGGTTACCCTTGGCTTTCATCAAGACCGATACTTTGCTTTCCTCGTTGAGCGATTATGTGTGCATTATCTTGTCCAAATTGAGACGACTGAGCCAGATAGATCGTAACGAATGATCCACTTAATTTAATTGCTCCCACACTCAGAGAGCGTTCTAATCAAATGCCACATACCAATTTACCACATACAGGCTCGATAAACAACACAAACACCCAATCGTGTTCCGCTTTCTCTTTCCAAGTGGCAAGCTTTTCTTCCTCTTTTTGTACTTTTTCAGTCTTGCTTGTTTACACAGGGGTGCAGAATGATTTGTTCTATTCGTCGGAAGGGGCGTGGATTTGCTTCACACGTATTTTCTTGGCCGAGCTGCTGTTATTTCCTTAACTAGAGTGTTAGGGATACTGGGGTGTTAGTGAATTCAAATGGGTGCTACTTTCGTTAATGCATTGTTTGCCATATCAAGAAAACCACTAACGCCTTCCATCACGCAGACCTAAAAAGCCTATTTTGCATACCGAATGGTCCCTCTTCATATGACGCTCAGAATAAGGAATGTAATGCAACTTGCAGAGACAACATTAAGAACGGCATAGTGAGCTTACGATGAAGTCTACCTTCTTACGGGGACGGGCCTCAAAAGGGTTCTTTCCAACTTTTCCATTATTATCGCATCTTTTGCCTCACACCGAAGTATACAATTAGAGGCTGTGTGCTTTGGTCCGCGCGGATATAATGGTGGGCTTCGATCTTCAGGCTTACAGAAATTTCGGGTGGTACCCGTTGAAAACATATTAACCCACGAGTCACTCCGGAAACAGTTGGCGTCACGAAGTTAATACGTAATGCATTATTACAAATAACTGTACTATATACTGCTTGATTTTGTGACAAGCACTGAGTCCAGTGCGGTCTAATCTTTTTCTCAGGAAACAATAACAGGACATCATTTTGTGAATTTTGCATAGGTTGAGGAGGAACAAGCGTTGTTTACCTTGGATGCTTGTATTGACGTATATGGAAGTCACGGCCGAGTCTTCAAGCGTTGATCTAGGTTAGGTCCAAACAGTACTTCTGGCATTTGTTAGGAGCTCTAACAACTTGGCTATCTATATTCTTATTTGGTACCTACACTTCATATCGATCTTCCATTGTAGTTATATCTTTTACCATTTCAGACAATTTCTCTAACTGATAATTTGGCCGCAGCGGGCGACGCTGAGGCTCACACGGACCGTTCTCACATTATTCCGAAATTCCATCAAATTTAAAGACCGGTTGCAAATAACAACGAATTGGCATTGGTCTGATGATCTTTAGTGAAATATAAAGAGTAAGGGCTGGGTTTAAGGGCGTTTTTCTATGCTCTCGCGCCACATTTCTTCCTAATACCACTACTAACTCGCACCAGTGGAGGGATAGCAAACTTTCTTTTACCCTTACGCTAGGTCGGCAAAACCCCGTGATTTCCACTGTGGTTGAAGGAATCGTCAATTAGCTGAATTGACGAGACGTGGTGTTGTTAAGACTATGGAAGGCAACTGGGGAGGAGAGGTGAACTCTTGGCACTCATTAACTCTTGAGAACCCTTATTCTTCATCAGAACGCTGTTGATGATGAGACTCGCCGGCGCGCTACCACACAGTTAAAACGCTAACAAAGGGGAGAGTCTTTGTTGGAACCAAGGATGCCCAGCAACATCAAGTAAGTGCACAAGAAGTGGGAGAGGCAATCAAGTTTGGGAAAAATGAAACCTAGTCTGAAAAGAAGATCGAAATTGTCGTCTTCCACCAACTTTAGACAAAAAGATGCAATCCGAGGTATGGAGGTCTTTAGTGACGATGGGAGATGAGCGACGATTGAGTGAAATGAAATAAAGACGCCGCCGCAGTCTGAGCTCCGCCAGTTTCGTCGTGGAGGTAAAAGCCTGAAGTAATTATTTCATTCCATCCAACTCGGGCATGCATCGGAAAAAAAATGCGACAGATTGAGGTGCGACAAGGGGTCTTTGTTTGTGTGGTAATCACGAGGAAAAGTAAATGCGTTTGACAAGACCTTAAACACATTCAGAGGCGACTTTGCGTTTTGGAGTTGCTGGCACACTAAAACTATTACGTTGCGTTAGCTGCTTTGTCCAAGTCTATTTGTTAAGTTTGCGTACATTAAGACACCATGGATGGAAGCCGTGACTTCTCTCGGCACCAAGAGGACATGTTCCAATAAATGAAGAGAAGAAAATGGACGACTTTGTATGCAAGCGCCTTCGCAACGTAACAGTTGCGGCAGCGAATAAACTGATGAGAAAGAGGGCAAGAAAAATCTGAAAAATGGAGTTAAGCTTACTGTTTCAGAGGGTAGTTGTCAAGGCATGCGGCTCAAAGATTTAGCATTTTAGAATTCCTTGAAACTAGTGAGCAGTGGAGATCCTGTTTTCTCTCACTTTCAATCTCGCAGTGCATAACATCGGCACTTGTGAGTCATATTGCTTGCAGCGAATGCAACGTCCCATAAATACTCCGGAGAAAGTATTTTGTAAAATGGACGACGAACTTGTTTCCAAGCTTTATATATCCTCAGATCTACTCACGGATTTGTCTGAGAGTGTCTACATCGCCTCGTTTATGAGGTTAATAGTGGGTTGTGGCAGCATATAAAAATTGCCTCATTGCTTTTTTTTTTCATTACAGGGCGCGATCGAACCGGAAGACGGCGTGCGAGGCGGTGGTCGGCTATAGCGATATTATATATCAGATTACAATTGCCTCACAATCAACATCATCGCCTCTGAGCATATGTGTCCGTTTGAGCGCACTGGTAGATAACAATCGCACAGAGTTGACACTTGAAACGCCGCCCTTAATGCACAACATCTGAGAGTCAACTTACCTGGGTCTTCTTAAGAAGCCCCGAAGGTATGCTGAAAGGTGCCTCTGGCTCATCCATTCCAACCGGCCAATTGCAGTTCAACCTATCTGGACAGGCATTGGAATATAGAGCATTGTGCATGCGAAGCAAAAGATGTAGCTCACTCCCACCCTGTGGAAACAATACATCACCTCATCAATGTGGTTTGATGACATGTGAGGACTTAGAGGGCTGTCGCAGTTGGATGGAGGAAAAAGTGCGAAACCCCATTCGTCCACGTGACCTCGTAGCGATCAGCAACCCTCGATTGCTCCCAACATCTGCAAGTTGTTGCGATAATGCTGACACCAACACAAAAGTAGAAATGGGCCGATTTACTTTACCAAAACTAGCATTCCGCTTTCTCCTTAACCGCGCTAGTCGGAGTCAGCTTCACAATGACAGCCGCAGGCTGCGTAGGTTGGAGTGGGCTCTATTTCAATCTCAATGTCCACAATTTTGGGTAAGGAAGTTAAATCGCGCAAATAACATACAAAGCGCCTCTCCTAATGCCAGTAAGAAATGCGATTGCAGAAGGGAAAAACGACTCCTTCAACTGGTTGCACATACTGAGTACCCTCGTGTTTTAGGGTCTGAGCCTAGAACTACACACTCCAACTTTTCTTACAGCACTGTCTTCACTCACGTTCATATGTCCGACTAATTTTGGGAGGTGGGCAGACGTCACCTCTTTCAAGCAAGTCCAACACAGTGCTGTTTTTATCTCGGTAACACATACTGCGCCACTTATCCCGGGACAATATCTGACCCATAAGAACTTCGAGTACGCGAACAGCACCACCCAATGGGTCTGTTGACCACTGCCCCTCAGGCTCATTGGAATCATCAACGAAGTGCAATTTGGCAGTATTTGCAGCCATAATCCTTTCTCACTACACAAAATTCATCCTTAATAAGGTTAATCTAATGTAACTTAAGCAAAGTGGTAATGAGAGAAAGAATTGTAAAGGCAACGTGGAGGCGACAGCAGGCCTTATGGCCAACGCATATTTACTTATTATGCCACTAGTAACATTAATGCGTGCCTTCCATTTCCACATGCAGCACGATGGCTTTAGAAGAAATACGTTCAGAAGTGTACCACATTATAACTTCTATTGTCATCTTCGACCACAGAAATTTGAAAATATGCTCGGCGAGAATCGCAGCACTCAATGGAAGCCACCCTCGATTTGTGAAGGAATAGCATCGTTCCAACCAATCATCATGAGGGTGAAACGGACAAAATGACGGCCAGCAGAATATGATCTCTCTCTCTATGCTTACATCTTTGAGTAAACTTTATCAAAAGTATGAATCAAGGCAGAATTTGATTTGACAATTCCAGAAGATTAACAGCATAAAATCGATTCATTCAACGAGGAAGAGGGTAAAGAGAAGGCTAACGAAGATACTGCGCTGTTTTCTACCTGAAATTTCTGATTAGGGGGTTAAAAACATTTTTCCTTTAACTCTACCGCAACTAAATATTGGTTACTTTATCTTCCAACGGGTGGTCAATTGTATTTCGGGATACCTCCTTATGACAACCCGATTTCCAGGTGTCCCCGTTTGAGGACACTCGAAGATTAATTTAATGTAAATTCGAGTCCAAGTGACTTATGGAACGGTGGTCAAATTTTCTGCCGTGCGGGACAGGTTGCAGTAACAGAGATAGCGTAGCCTCAAACGACATGGGACCACCTGCCAGATGCTCACCCTTATGATTTCGCCGTTTTCTTAGCCCAACCACTTGTACCTTCTTGCAACCCTGCACAAACTAATACACTCCCCTGGTGAACTCAAACATCCTATTCCGCTCCGCTCTTCTCCATTTTTTTATAGTAACTTCCACCATACTTACAGTCAAAACCCATTCCGCTACTGGGATTCACCTTACCTCCATTCCAACATTCTGCCCCATGTTTCATTTCTGCAGAAAACCTGCTTCTTGGAAGATTGTCCACTAAGTAAACCGGTTTGGGTGTCTTATACAGTTGGGAATGCGGTGGGACACTGTGTAATGCAGAGCTCTCGTAAGTGGAAATGAAGTGCAAAGCAGGAAAAGAAGCCAGTATTCTGCATGGAACTGTGGAACAAGTATGGCTTTGCGTGGCAATGAAGTACTTTCGCGTCCCCCATCTTCCATTTAAACTACGTGTACTGTTTCACTGCTTCAGGTCTTTCCAACGATTACACTGCTTGCGCATTCTACTCCACACCCCTGTGCACACAAGTGAGTTACGGAAGGAAAATTTGCCACTCTGCTCCGAGGCAGTAGGTGTTAGAGCACTTCACTTTTTATCTCTTGCTGTCCTACACTACTGCTAAAATACTAGAACTAGCAGCGTCACTTATTTAAATGACTGCTATCTTCGGTAGGTTTTTACTCCTCTGCTTCTCTGCTCTCCTTCAACTCTTCATCTTAATCAAATTGGTGGTGTGTTAGTCTGTTGGTTACATGTGTACTGCTGACTTAACGAGAGTGCAGAGCTCAGCCTCTTGATGGAGCTCCGGTTGTGCCTCTCATGGACAGAGTCGATCCATCTCATTTTCTTTCACTCTCTTTCATTCATTTATCCAGCTTTGTGAAGACGAAAGTGAGGAAATAGGAGTGCTAATATTAATCTGCTTATGTTTGTACTCAAAGTGGCCAGGTGTGTTACAGCTCAACCAGGTCTTTTTGTTCCCAAACCCCGCTCTAGGCTGCTATTTAGTCCAAGGAGTATAAGCACGAATTGCCTTCAGCTCCAAGTGCGTTATTGGGAGGTCCTATTACTGATACCCGCCTTACCTAGATGGTTTGGATGATGAAAGGAAAACGAACTGAAGTAATAGTTTCTTTGCTGTCTAAGTTTGAATAAGCAGTTGGTTGGAGAGAGGGGAGGATGGACGAATAGATGATTTCAGGCAAGAGTCGTAACCAAACATTGCTGAAGAAGATGATCAACAAAAGGCTTTCCGACAGGTGCACTGAACATCGCAGTGGACGAGGTGAGTGCCGCGATGGAGACATAGGTGGGCGTGGTGCTTCGTCTCCACCCACTCTATCAGTATCAGAGTCAGGGACGGTAGAGAAATCGATCGCCTTGATTGTCGAGGAGGGTGAAGCGGCGACCTGAGCTAATGTTCTTACACGCAGATGCACCGCCCGCATACCCTCGACCGTCTGGCATAAGTTCTTCTTGGTCGACTCGGGCGGTTTGTAGGCAAAAGTAGGACAAAATCATGTATTACTACGTTAGTTTCGCATTCAGGATTTACCATCGGAATTTTCTTGTCAGACCTTTGTAGAGACGCCTCTGTTCCCATTTGTGGCTATCAAGATACAAACTGAGGGATGAAAAATTTTATCGTACAAACCCAGGGTCACCTAAGTTAAAGAGCACTCTTTGCCATATGCAGAATAATGGAGGATGCTTTTAAAAAACCGAATTTCTAAATTGAAGTCATCGATAGCGAGGAGGGGTCACGCTATGCCAATGGAAATTAATAGCGAACAAAAGGAGAGAATTTTACCGACAGAGTGATTTAGTGTCGCCGCATGGTTGGAGATTAGCAAACACACTTAAAATCAACTGACTTCGAGGAAGTGGGTTTTGGGAGTTTGTGAAGGAATAAAGTTGGGCAGAGAGTGGAGTGAAGGGGTATTGAAAGGTGCTTTTATAAGGGGAGAGAGGAGATGGAGAAAAGCGGGTGTATTAATAAGTGGTAAGTGAAGGTCGATGTAAATATAGAGTGTTGTTTTCAGCAATGTAGTCCGTTGAAATGGTCAAATGAGAGGAAGAACTGGAGACCAATGGAGGGTAGGTGGTGTTCCACGATTAACCAGTGGACAGGATACTTATTATTAGCATGTTAATATGCCACGTGCTAACACACACTCATCTCAGCAACGGAGATGAGTGACATTTAAACAAGGTAGGGTGGCATAAGTGTAATACAATATTGACACGAGAAATTATCGGATAGGTAGCTAACGTTAAGTAAACTGATGTTAAGCATTCATTGAATATAGATAGAGACAGAATTGCTGCCGTCACTAGCAGGCATTCTAATCGTTGGAAGAGGAGAGTATAGTTTGAAATCGTTGTAGAGAATGCTAGAGGTGCTAGTTGGATTAGGTGGTCTATCTGGTAATTATGCTGTGAAAAGTGTGCTCATAGGCGTGGAACATATACTAAGAGGAGAATTAGAACCGTCCTTAGGTCTTGTTGTGCTCGAAGTTCTCCATTATCCTAAGATTACTGTCGGAACGGACCCGCCGTATTGCTTGGCGAAATTTTATGTTCATCTTGAAATCTTTTTCATCTGACACGTATTCATTACTTGTTCTGATCCTCGTCCTCCACTCAAGAGATGAGCAAATCACGTAGACATGCTACTCTCTACCGCCGGTCAGTTGGGTTGTGGAGGAGAGAATGAGGAAGCTCAAGCAAGTCGGTGGCCACTTTACGCGCAGTCTCGTGTCGTCTGCACAGTGAAGGCGGTGACATGCGAGTCATTCAGTGCGAGGTAGCGAAGGAAACTGAGGACGGATGTATGGGCCAAGCGTGAGAGCATTTGACAGCTAACGGTATGTAACACGGTAGCTCACTTTGTGATTGTGGACGAAGGAATCTACTCAAAGTGGGAGATGTCAGAGCAGCCTCGGGAAAAGTCTTTTCTTACACTTGCAAAAGACCTGTTTACTGAGTATTCACCGTGTGTACATGAAAGCGTAGGTGGGTGCGAGGCTCTGAGCCAAGTTTCTAAATGGCGTGATAGATAGGAAGAGGATGTCGATCACACAATCACAAAACGCTTCCATCCCTCGTACATTCGTGGAATGAGTTGAGGTTCATCTCAGCCTGTGCTGTCTGGTTCAGTTGTCAGGCGATCACAGTCCTCAGGTTGACAAGTTACAAAGCTCAATCGAAAGTGATCTTACTTCGGCAATTGTCGCATGCGTGTTTTCGCAAGCATCCTCTTCTACTCCTGCCGATTTTCACTCAGCACTAGTTTCCCAGGTGGGGAAATTTTGAGAACTTGACGGTTAATCTGCCACAAAATTAAACGTCTGATGACGCAAGAACTTCCTTAGTGGACGATGTCCCTATGCTCACTCCTGCAAACCTACGCCAAGTGCGTGAACGGTTTTGCATTCATCTGCAACCAAAACTCTCGACAAACTGCAAAGCAATGCACACGTTAATGGGCTCTGAGCCCCCTCAAACGTGGGCGGAATGGGTGGACGCGACACAAATTGCTCCTTACACCGCACTCTGCAGGGCAGTTCTTCAAAAGGTGAAGAACCACCTTCGTGTCAACGCATTGTTAACTGCCTCCCGAAAACCAATGCCGCATTTCACTAAGTGTCTTCAGTAATTTGCCCAATTCCGGCTCCTCCTCCTTCCTCTCCACATACGAATCACGAAGTCGTGAAGCGGAGTTTCTTGCCTGGCAGCCACGACGAGACTGCCTACGTGAAAGGCGCATTGAGTCGAGAATGTGGTTGCCTTCATGTGCGTGATGGCGTGAGTGAAGGGGCGGAAGGACAAAGTGGAGATATTCGTCGAACTTAAAGAGAGAGTAAACCACAGTCTTTCTGTCAACCTGAAAACGAGGCTATGAAGAAGGGACCAAGGCTTACATCACGGGAGGTGCCACTCTCTCCCTTCACTTCAACTTTCTTCATGATATCGCATCAGCCTGCCCCCATGTCGTCAGAAATTCGTTGTGACGCAGGCGAGTCAGGTCGTCTCTCTCACTGTCACACCACACTATTAAAATCAATAGTTTCGAAGCCCGTTCTCTCCGCACAGCCTCGTTATCGTACAGGTTTGCTTCAGCAGAGTTCAGACAGACCCCTTGGGGTAAAGAGAGAGAGAGAGAGTAATCAATAGTCGCTTTGCCTCCTTTGAGTCGGAGGTGCAATGACGCCTATGGTGAGGTATGCGTATATTTGACACGATTGTAAAATAAATGCTCATTCTCAGTTTATATCCTAATAGCCACAAGGGGAAAAAGAGGGCGTCTCTACAAAGGTCTGACAGACAAATTCCAATGGCAAATGTTTGTGCGAAAAATCGTGTGACCTAGGTTTGTCATAATTTGCCTACAATCTTGCGAAAGTCGACTAACTGGAGCGAATGCAAGACGGTCGAGGGCCTGCCGACGGTGCAGCCGCGTGTACAAACACTGGCCCCATCGCCCCTTTACCCTCCTCGACGATCAACGCGATTAAGTTTCTCTATCGTTCTGATTCTGGCGGCCGGTCTGGTGGTGGAGACGAGCTCCACGCTTCATCCTAAGTCTTCTTCGCCACATTCATCACGTTTACTGCGATAGCATAAAACCCGTCGGTTAGTCTTTTGTCGATGGTCTTTTCAGCAATGTTCACTTGCGGCTCGAGGCCATGCAGGTGCCATGATAGGTATCTACTTTTCACGTATTATGGAAATGGTCGCTCAGTTGCTATGTTAACAAAAGCCTTGACAACACCTTGTTAGCCCCAGTTCCAATTAAGATTTTCAATGTTATATGACTTTTGTTTGCTTCTCGCACTCGGTGACCAAGACGAGAGGCATCCCCTGTCCGCCGACCCACTCGATGTCGGCTCGATGTTACTCACTCACCATACTTGTAGGACTAAAGTACTCCATCTTTATTACATGAGAAAAGTTGATAAGAGGGGAGTGCGCGGTGCCCAAAAACTGTCCACATCTCATGAAGACAGACCAAGACCAAGAAAAATGTATCTAGCAAATAGAACTGAGGACAGGCGAGCAACCCATCCTAATCCGATTGGCCTCAGCAGCTGTAGTTGACAGCTGCTTCGGTTCAGTATGACATGAAGCACCTCGTCGTCCGAGGAAAGATTTCCCAAACTAACAAAAGACCTCTTCTTATAAAAGCATATATTCATATCCGCATACTTTTTGTAATACATCATTGCAAACCATCACTGCCCAACAAAGATATCATAGGAGACTTGGATGGCATATCTTGCTCCCTTTTCTGAGGAGCAAAACAAAGCCTTCGGAAAACTGGGCAAAAAGACCTGGAACTATACTTTACCAGCGCAACCTGACCCAAGTAGTCCTCGACTGCCCCTATGATTTGGCACTGCCTAACTAATGAGCTTCGACGACAAGGGGTACAAGTCCGCTCACTAAACTACTTGTTCTTGCCTTCCCACCTACTTTCCACTACAGTCCCACGCATTATTACGTGTCACCTATAGAAATGGGGAATTTTATCACGAAAAAATCAATGCTCAATGAATGCCAAGTAACGAGATAGGCAATCAGACACTCACAACTAAAACACTGTCTCTGCTGAGCGCGAGTATCACTTGTGGCTATGCTGTCTGTCCAGAAAAGGCGAGATTCAGCACCGCTTCAGTGAAACCCTGCAGTCGAGCATTAGAGTATGCTGCGGCTACCTTCGGAAGGACTATATTCACGGCCCCTAATAAGTCTATCAACTTATTCCCCGTTTCCTTATTCATTGCATTTATGCCCATCTTACCTTGCTCAATGCTCCCATGAAATGTCAAAGAGCAGAAATTGTACAAATGAGTTGGCCAGAAAAAATTTCCTTGGCGGAAGGTTTATTGCATGTAAAGAAGACTTGAATGAATCAGCTCTGCATGTTGAAAGATAGTGAGAAGAGTAGTGGGGAGTGAGACGATAATTGAGACTTGAATTTAAATAACTTCATAAGAAGCCCTCTTGACGCAGGCAAAAACGTATGCGAAACAGTCATCCACACAGGACATGCCTAAAGCTGCTCCTTTCCCGTGGAATAGCAATTTAGCCCGACACTTTATTTGTGCGGGTCTAGAGCGATGCTTCAGACAGCCGGTGAAGTGACAAGAAAAAAATCAATACTCGCAAACAATTGAACCTTGGCCTACGATTTATTGAATAGCATTTTCAAAATATTCTTCCAACGATCGTCAATGCACGTTCTTCCCGGAGCAAGTCGGAGTCTCGTGAACCGACAAGAAGAAGTCGTCACGCAGTCGTGTCGAAGAAGCAGATGGGTCTCCTGCGAAGGAGGAGGGCTTCTACTTCCAATTCGATAACCTCCTTAATCACCATGACCGGTTTGAAGAGCAAAGTGCTTGACATATCAGAGGGGAAAATCACAGAAGTTGCCCCTGGCGTTGTCACCACCTAGGAAACTACTGTTAAGGCAGTAGAACACTGTCGAAAAACAAAAAGCCTCTCATATCCCCACAAAAGCCTCTTTGGGCGTTTTCAAACTGCGAATTGTGACCATCTGGCCACGTGATAATTTCACAATCCGAAGGGCCCGTTCAGGCGGGCGAAAGGGACTGAGTGTAAACGCCACACAAGACCTAAATGTGAAGAGCTGTGGAAATAGCAGCAAGTGCATTTCACACAGTGTGTAGAATATAAAAGGCGTCATGAAATATTCATAGCATAACATGATGAAAAGTTGCGCCCACTTAATAGGAAGTTCCTCAAAACGGAGGGGATAAATGACGAAGAATAAAAAACTGGTGTTGCAACAGTAGAACACACAAGCACTCACAAAGCCAGCGCCCCAACGACAATGGCAGGGTGGGCGATTTTTGCGCGGGGGCCAGTTGCTCCACGAAAAGAACTTGACCGGATCGCGTCACTAAGAAAGGACGGCCACAACTGGCGATGCAATCTACCCAGGCGTAGACACATGGAAACACGTGATAGACTAGTTCGACGAGAGGAATATACCCACATTGAAGAAATGCTGCAGGAAACAAGAGAGCAGTTTTTAAAGGAAGTAGAAGGTTTAAAATTAGAACAAGATGCCCAAACGGATGCAAACAAGCTAGGTACATGCCATGAGCATGAAAGTAAGACAGAGACAGGACGAAGTGATGCAGCTTCGAATGAAGAAATTGCTATCAACCAAAACTAATAACATATTCAATGCAAGGACAATCACTCGTACACAAGAGAGTCCGACATTGAAGTCATCAGAAAAGGAAGAGAAATGAGATTCGTTGGAATGGGTGAGAAGAGTCAACCATGATAAAAAGTTGACACATGAAGACAAGGACAAAAAACCTGAGAAGATTGTTCCTTCCCTAGTCTAAAGACGAAAAAGAAACAAGAACAGTAACCATTGGTACACAGTTGAACAATTAATCGGTTGACTACTTTCTCATCAGTATAATCAACGTCCAGTACACTACATTGTATATTATTCTGCCTGATTTAATACAGACACTCAAAATGAAGACTAGAGTACATTTTAATGGTAGAAATTCAAATACTACCATTTCAGACTGCAAGAAACGCATCAGCATCTCGGCGTTTACTTAAGTAACTACACCGAAGACAGTGTGCTCACTACCCGACACATTAATATTTTGTAACAGTTCAATTCCCTCCACGATAACTGTGTTAACCGACTAAATTAACAATAATCAAGGCCAATTAGGCTTAATCTGAGACGAGTTTACAGGCGAGAGGCAAATGTCCACTCGTATGGACACCTTCTCTTTCCTCCTACCCAATTCAACGAATCACGTGAAGAAGTAGTAGTGGATAATCACCACAAGATGGCATTCTTGACGAATATTAGGTGGCAATGATAGGCAACTAAAAATTTGCTGACTAACAAACTCACCCCGACGACCAGATGTACAAGGAGCCTCACCCGTTCACTGAAATGCGCACCAACACACAACATAGCCACCATCGCTCCACTAGAACAAAATACCAATTTAATGTTATTTCTTGACAACTTTAGTGCCCCTTCTACGGTCAAGTCAGAAGATATTCTGCTGTTTTGTTTAAAGAAAAGGAGGCACATGGTCAGTGGTATTTCTACCGCCGATAATAAGCCGCATCAGCTGGTACACTCCTTATTATGTATTATTTTCTCTCACATCGTAACTTGTCCAACTTACTACTCACAATTCTAAATGTTATTACGTTTTTATATGGCATTTGTATGCAGCAAACGAAGGCGCAATAGTGAATTTGCACAGCCCAGCACAATTGAGTCAATTTGCCCAATGCCGAGAAGGCGAATGAAGAGAATCTGGAAGGGTAAAACTGGGGAAAGTAAGCGAAATTGGCTTTGAAAGGCACTTTTACGAGGAGAGAGAGGAGAGGGAAGACGGTGGTGCGAGAAACCTTGACGAGGGAGGCGTTAGAATAGGCTGATTTTTTTAAGAGCGTTGTATTCAGCAGTGTAGCCTGACGAAATGGTCACCAGAGAAGGGGGATGGTGTTCTGCGCTCATATAGGAAGGACTTTAGTGAAGTAGGACGATGACCAGTGGGCAGGTTACTTTTTTATGCTAGATGGAACAGCGATGAGGAGAGTAAGATAGTCTTCGAGATCATGGAATATACCTCCGACAAATTGATAATCGTCTCAGCAGCATCACCAAAGACATTGAGCCAGGCGGGAGTGACATAAATGCAATAAATAAGGACTTGGCCAATAATGTGATAGACTTATAGGCGGCACTAAGTATAGCCAAGAAACATTGGACAATGGAGAAGAACAATTTTGTGTCGATTTCATCGAAGAAGAAATGGAGTTAGTGGAAAAACAGGGAATATTTTGCGATCGTTCAAGTGGATCGGAGGTTGATGTATATTGTGTGAATGGACATATTTGTGTACGGTCGATGCTGCGATTGCGTTCACAGTCTCTGGAGTGAACGGGCTAGTTTAGAATTGTTTAGTTGCCTATGATGGTCACTAAGTATTCATCATAAATGCTTTTTGATGACGAATCCTCGCGGACTCTGTTTGTGACCTGTAATGATGCGTGAGGCTGTGGTGTTAAGTTGGTTGGAAGGTAAGAAAAAGTAGTTTGGTGGGTGGACTTGTACCTCTTGTCGCCTATGATCATTAGTCAGACAGTTGCCACTTTCATTGCGGGCAAACTAGGAGCAATTAAGTGTTCATGCTGGCAAAGAACCCCTCAAGGCCTATTTGCTAATTCATACGCGAGATTTTACTTGCACCCCAGAAAAGGAGGCGTACTTGCTACTTAAGTCTCATATGTTCCCCTTTTTGGCTCTTAGGATGTCTGTGACGAATTGTTAAAATGATTCTTAGTAGCTATTAGTCGGCTTAGATGCCAGGATGTTCCCCTTTGTATTAATAAGCCATTGTACAGTTTGGGGCCAGTCTCGGAAGAACGCAGAGCGTACCTTGCGATGAAGTTGTAGGCGACGCCGAAATAGACTCGTAGTAAGCTATATTGTTGCATAAATGTGGTCCTTCAGTTAACGTTGACGTACGATTCGGCCAAAAGATGGCTCGGAAAGGTAGTGTTCTGTCGTTTGTATGATACGTGTACACGGTCACTTTCAAAGCGTTAATTCTGTCCGGAAAAATATGTTCACATGATGAATGCTACGACGTGTGCTACTACTCGTTGACTTGTGCCCTTCTCCCAGATTATCAAACCGCCGGTGATATTATTGTGCATTGAGGCACTTTGGCATTTCATGCCTGATGGTGTGGCTCTGATGCGAATGGCTTCCCTATATGATAAAATAGAAGGCCACTAAAAACGTTGATATTCTTGTTGTTGTTGTTTACCTTTGTAGTTCTTTGAAGAGAAGAAGATACCGTTGATGCATGCAACACTAATTGATCAACGCGGAGGCAGTGTGAAAGTATTGATGACGAAGTTATCCCTAGATGGCGATGGGAGACTGATAAGGCACCGCCAAAAGGAGGGGAGCAAGCAAAAAGTGGCACATGAGGAAAAGTGAAGAAAGCCCTACGCTAGGGGATTACCTAACTGAAATTGGGAAGAATGCACTGAAGCCCGATGAAAGTGCGTCTCAGACGAACCATAGAATTAGTGATATTACTACTAATAAAGCCACAGGTACCCGATGAAGAGAAAGAAAAATCTGAAGAAGTGGAAGAGTTTTATTGTTAGCATATCAACAAACTGATCTATGAACATGAACTGTTGGTTACTTTGTAGCCCTATTATCTGCATTAGCGTGAATAAAAGCGGTGTTCTATTGGAAGACGATGGATACCTATTACATCTGCCTCTTCCTCCTGAAGCAACAAAACACCCTCGTTAATTTTCACTTCCGCTGTAAAATAGGGAAAGTCATTGCGGTTCAATGCCCAAGAATTTGACACCAACTTCTATTAATGCTTCAAAGGAATGCATATCAATGGCTTACAGATGGGTCTGTAGATACTTTTGCGGCGGTGGCTCGCAACGCGTTGGGCTGGCGTCTATGTAGAGGAGACACTTTCAGTTAATGATCACTAATAACCCATTACACCACACTACTGGGGAGGACTACGTTGACCTGCAGATGAAGTGAACGCTCACAGATTTGCTGGAGTGCTTTTTCTACGGACTCGGAGTCCTCTTCCTCAGATTCCTCTTCCCATGGTAATGCCCCCAATTGTAATTCGTCCTCCTTCTGCCTCTGTTTCTTTTGATTCCGTGAATTGAGTTTCAGTTCCACATACCATCGCTGATAACGATTCTTTCCCACTTAGTCCTCCTTTCCGCTTCTTCCACTCGTCTTCCTCCTTTTTCTCCCGTCCCCGTCCCTGTCTCCGCCTCAAACCCACCACTCGTCACACTCGGTCTCGACCCTTGCCAAAGCCATTGACTGACTCGGTCTTACTTCTCAGCCCCAATCTCCATTTGTGTCGACACTTCCACCTTCAACCTCAATTCGACATCTTTTCTCCACTACTTCGTCTTCCTCATTTACTCCACCCACAGTAGGTAAGGCGGCGTAGTGTATATCGGACGACGCCTTTGGTGACTCATATTGCCAACATTAGCTGTAGGAAGACTTTCAACTCTGTCTTTATTCAGAATAGAGCCTATCTCTTCCTCTCTCGGCAGCTTCCAATAGGCACTATGACTTCTACCACTTCTGGCAGTGGCGAATAAGCACTCTTGCGAGTGTGCGGATGCTGCACTGTCTGAGATTGCCTCGACCAGAAGGCAAACTTGGCTGGTCTCACAGTCCGTGCAATCGCCTTCACTTCGTAAGGAGGTAAGTATCTGAGTCTGCACACAGATAAAAAAGAGGCAAATTAAATAGCCCCGAGGAATGGAGGAAGATGGCTAGCTTAACGCCTGTTGGCGGACTGCTTGAAGAGTTAGCGGAGAGAAAGACTAACCACCAGTTCTCCTCGTCACGAGAACATAGTTTACACTTCATGATTGTAGCCATGGGCTCAATGGCACGGATATTGTGCTTCTGCCAAGCCTCTCAACGTCACATTCCAACGGATGCTGACCCCGGCGCTGAAGAGAAGTCCGTCGGCCTGGATGACTGACTCTTCACTGCAATAGTAAACAAAAGTTCATATTAATAGATCGGTTTGTTGATTATGTTAACAAGAAAAACCCTCGCACTCGAACTTTTGCCACTTGTTTTATATTGAAATTTCATTGCTTCACTTGCATACTTGATTATCTGTAGTTTGTGATGAGGCTACCATCACTGTTCCTCTATTTGATTGCGGTTTTATCGTTAAGTGAAGCAATAATAAGTCAAATGTTTTCTATTTTAGGTTAGATGTTTGCTCGCTTTAATTGTTGAATGCAAAAAAAAAATAGTAAGCGACGTTTAGTCTTCTTTGACACTAGGGCGTATTTTCGCACACTTCGTCCCGCTTTTGCCGTTTCAGTGATTGAGTTGTTGCAACTGGAATTTCTTCATGATTTACCTCACTTGATCATCTCTGGTTCATGCTGAGGTTACATTCACCATTTTTTACACTTTTTAGTGCTTGTATCGTGGTACATCTAAGTTCCTTGGGCTTAAGCCGAAACCATTACACCACTGATGGTGTAACTGTACGAGAGATACTTGGACATTTAATGCCTGATGGTATGTCTCTGTTGCGAATGGCTTCCCCCCGCTGTGATAAAAATAGAAGGCTACTGAAACGTTGACGTTATTGTTGTTTTTGTTTACCTTTGTAGGTCTTAAAGATAAGGAGATACCGTTGATACATGTAACACAAATTGATCAACACGGAGGCTGTGTCGTGTAAGTTGCTTGATGACGGAGTTGCCTCTAGATGGAAATGGAGAGACCGATAAGGGACCGCCAACATAAGGAAAGGCAGTCAAAAAGTGACACGCGAGGAAAAGCCCCATGCTAGGGGATTACCAGACGAAATTGAAGGGACGCACTAAAGCCCGCCGGAAGATTAAAAAACCACCGGGAGAAGTGGAGGGTTTTCTTGTTAACATATCAACAAACCGATCTATTAATATGAACTTTTGTGTTACTATTGCAGTGAAGAGTCAGTCATCCAGGCCGACGGACTTCTCTTCAGCGCCGGGGTCAGCATCCCGTTGAATGTGACGTTGAGAGGCTTGGCAGAAAGCACAATATCCGTGCCATTGAGCCCCATGGCTACAATCATGAAGTGTAAAACTATGTTCTCGTGACGAGGAGAGACTGTGGTTAGTCTTTCTCTCTCCGCTAACTCTTTTCAAGCAGTCCGCCAACAGGCGTTAAAGCTAGCCATCTTCCTCCATTCCTCGGGCTATTTAATTTGTCCTCTTTTTTTATCTGTGTGCAGACTCAGATACTTACCTCCTTACGAGTGAAGGCGATTGCACGGACTGTGAGACCAGCCAAGTTTGCCTTCTGGTCGAGGCAATCTCAGACAGTGCAGCATCCGCACACTCGCAAGAGTGCTTATTCGCCACTGCCAGAAGTGGTAGAAGTCAATAGTGCCTATTGGAACTGCCGAGAGAGGAAGAGATAGGCTCTATTCTGAAATAAAAGACAGAGTTGAAAGTCTTCCTACAGCTTAATTGTTGGCAATTCCTGTTGTATCGGACCGCCTTATAACTGCTTGTTCAAATCCTTGTCCTGCACCTCCGGTGACGATTCAATCACGTCGTCTTGCTACTCTGCAATCGCCGGTCAGTTGGTCGTGGAGGAGAGGGTGACGCAGCTCAAAACAAGTTCTGCCGCCATTTTTCGTGGTCTCAGCGTTGTCTGCCAAATTTAAAGGCGTTGGCACAACTGTTCATTCAATGCGAGGCAGCGAAGGAAATGCACAGGCAAAGCGCGAGAGGTTCACTGTGTAACTGTGGACGAAGGAAGCTACTTAAAGTGGGAGAGTCAGCTCAGCCGCGGTAGAAGTCTTTTCTACACTTGCAACTTCATCTGTTTACTGAGCATTCACAGTGTGTTACATGAAAGCGTAGGGGGGTGGGAGGTTTGCACGGAAGAGTTTAGACTCTGAGCCAAGTTCCAAATTGGCGTGATAGACAGGAAGAGGATGTCGATTCGCACAATCACAAACGCTTCTATCCTCGTACATTCGCGGAATGAGTTTGAGCGCCATCTCGGCCTGTGCTGTGTTGGTCGGTTTGTCAGGCAATCTACTTCTACAATTGTCGGATGCATGCTTTTTGCAGGTACCCTCTTCAACTCCTCCCGATTGCACTCAAACACTACTTCGGCCAGGTGGGGAAACTTTGGAGAATTGAAGGTTGCCTGCTATTAAAATCGAACTTCTCACTGACGTAGGAAGTTCCTTAGTGGACGATGTCTTTTTTATGCTCACTCCTGCAATTCTACGCACAGTGTGTGTGAACGTTTTTACATTACCTGCAGCCCAAAAACTCTTAACAAACTGCAGCAATGCACACGCTGATGAGCTCTGTGGTAGGAAAAGCCACACATCGCCACCGCCATCTTGTCTGCTAAACAGGCGATCATAGATACTGTACATTTCACATCAACTGTCTGTCACGACTCTCGCCACCCGCCTCCGATTGCTTCCACTTACTTCTCTGCAAAATAGTGCTGACGCCACCCGAGTCCCTCAGACGTTGGACGAATGATGGACGCCGTCCAATTTGCCCCTACACCGCACTCTGCAGAGCAGTTGCTCCAAGGAGAAGAACCGCCTATTTGGTCAAACGCATCGTTAAATGCCTTCCGAAAAAACCGGTGGCCGCATTTTTTCACTAAGTGTCTCTAGTAATTGCCCATTTCCGGCTCCGCCTTCTGCCCACAGCTGATCACGAAGTTGCGAAGCCAAGTTTCATTGCTTGGCAGCCAAAGATGAGACTGCCGACTGTGAAATACGCATTGATTCGAGAATGTGGTCGTCTCATGTGCTTGTTGGCGGAGGAAAAGGAAGACGGCAGGGACGAAGTGGAGCTGTTCCGCGAATTTGAAGAAAGGGTGAATGCAATCCTCCTGTCAAGATGGAATTGAGGCTATTAAAAAGAGACCGGCTGAATGCTTAACGCTGTTAACCTGCTCAAGGCCCTACGGCAAACGACTTCTCCTTCTTAAAAAAATTGGCAACCATTAGCTGCGCAGATGCATCGCCAGCTCTTTGCACGTTGCAATCTTCCAAAAGTCTACCAAGAAGGCAATGTGCTCCGCAGAGCAGTTTGGCAGCCACGGACGAGAGGGTCTTCTGCAAAAAGGCATAATGGTGCCGAGAATGTGGCCGATTCACTTCCTCCAATCATGCTTCAAATCAGCGTATTGGACCCTAACTGCCAACTCTGTCTCAAATTTGTTGCTTCGTTCTTCCTTCCCACCCATGCGCACCTAGTAAGTGGAACGCAGAGTTTCAATCGAAATGACGTCAGCCGTGAATGAAACTCTTCAACTGACATCACAGTCACGGTTGAACAAGTGACCTCTTCAAGGACCAGATTGCTGGCAAGCTGACAGATGCGTCTCGACTTTCTACATAATCAAGTGCCGCTCCTCTGCACAGCCTGAGAAGCGGTCAAAAAAGTTTGATTTGTCGTTTTGGGCCCATTTAAAGCTTCATCACGCGATTTCCGTCAATTCAATCAAGTGGGCACTTAAAGTGCCACCTATCAATTCGCGATATGCCAGCTGAGTGGAAGTCGCTGGAAAGCAGAATGATCAGCTGCCTGTGAAGGTCTCCACTCCACCATTACTGGCCCTCGACCACACCAGAGGCCGTTTTTCCTCTGCATCAGGACACGTCGGAAAGCATTGGCTTCATTTACGAAAACCACAACCGGGATAGTAAATTCGTGACCGACTTTCCAGCGTTAAAGAGACGTGATGTTAAAATGCTCAGCGGTGAGTGTTGGGTGGTGAAGCTTTCCTCCTCTGGCCGAAGATAAGGGCAAGTCTTGCGAATGCCCTACATCACGAAAGGTGCCACCCTCCTCCCTTCACTTCAACGTTCCACACGGTTATCGCATCCGCTTCCCGCTCCCATGTTCAGGAATTCGTTCTTGCCGCAGGCAAGTGAGGTCGTCTCTCTCAATACTCTGTAGAAGTGTTGTGTCCGATGTTATCGTCGCCCTTTGTCCACTTCATATATGAATTCTAAGATGCAGTTTTTGCAAATTCTCTCACGAATGGCCCGAAGAATGAACCCACCAGGCCGACAATGGAAGGAGATTTGTCCATACACCCACACAATAGTGTCTCAGTCTGTTCGCTCTGCACTGCACCTATATCGTGCTGGTTTGTCTCATCAGAGTCAGAGCCCACTTAGGGTGGAGATGGAAATTGCAATCAATGGTCGCTCTAACCTCTTTTCAGTCGGACGTTGAAATAGAGGCTTGTGGTGAGGTGTGGCGTATGTTTGACATCAACTCCTGGCCTTCAACTGTCTCTCTGAAACTCCTCAATCGGATATCGGCGATTAAGGCCGGGAAGGGTACCTTCAAAGTTGACGTGTGTTTCAATTCAACCCTTCCAACAGTCTTGAGGCAGACTTCATTAAAATTCCTATTGGCAAACCACGTGCTATCCACTTCCAACATCAGGCAGCCAATGCGACTCGTGGGATCATTTGGCTTCGCATCATACTAACCTTCTTCCTAACTGTCGCTGCGACATTTATTTTGTTAATGACTATACGTGAAGCAAGAAGACACCAAGCACAACCTCACAAATTGCAGTACGCAAAGTCCCAATAAAACGGACCGTCTGTCGTCTGGTAGGTGGGGCGTAAGTCCCGACTGCATGCAGTCGGTACGAGTTCTTACATCTTCTCTGGCTGCTCCACATTGCGACCTAAACACTGGTAAATGAACGACATAACCTGTTCCTTCAAACTCTGCTTCAGTCTATCATCGCTGCTACACTAAACAGAGGTTATTTCAAAAAGGACGGAAAAAGGACCTACACTTGTATCGCCCACTTGGTATAATTTGAGGAAAGCCCTAAATAGGCCCACACGTCGAACTGTCTAGATGGAACAGACGCTTGACGGTGCAGTGAACGGATGCAGCTTTCAGTTAATTCGGCAGTTTCCTCCTCCTCGTCATCGTCGTCTTTAATTGGCCATAGAGGCGGGGTTTGGACTGGACATGACTTCAGAACTTATTGAGTTGTCCGTGAGATTTGTAGGACGAATAAAAGACCAAGTTGCCCACATCGTGAGGCTGAGGAACGTATGGACCAGAAGTGAGTGATCCGTTTTGTCGAAGATGGTCCTGGTTGCTCCAATTTAGTCCGTGTTTTCTATCGAGTTGCCGGATGTGCCGTACGTATCACCGATGGCGAAATGTGACCATTTGAACTGGAATGGTCGGCGTTTAGGTCACTATTGTGTGAGAGTCGATGGATGGTGGTAAGAAGTCGGAACGCCCATCAATAAGGACAGTTTTTTAGATTTGGGGAAGAGCGGAAGGTAGTCTCTAATTGGGAGCGAAAACTCCTTCGTTTTTGTTTTTCTGGTTCATAGCCTTCTGGAGCCTAAAGACGCTGACGAGGGCCTTTGGCCGTATTCCGCTTGTTCTACGTCCTTACGACACCTAATCCCGATACCACGTCACCCGCCACCCTATCCTACCTGACAGGTCAGTGAGGAGGCCCTGACGACCATTGGCGACGCCGTTTATTGCATTCAGTTGAAGCTTGTCACCTAATACAACGAAGTAGGAGGGCAACCACCTCTCTAGACTTCTCCCCACCGAACGGCCCGCTAGCAAACTTGGCACAATCTACTTGATTTGTTGACTTGGAACATCCAGCCCAACATTTTGACAAGGAACCCCCTTCTTGTCGCACGTTCTTTTTGCCCCACAGTGTTTGAAAATGATTGACCACAACTTGTCTCTATCGCCCTAGCCGAAACCTCGCCTCCCCGACGGGCAACGACAAGGACGACGAGATAGTTTTCGCAAACGATAACGTGGAGGAGGAAATTGACAAACCATATAACTGAGAGAAACTTACGCGGATTTGCAGTGCCGAACAATACCTTGAAACACTTCTTCACAAAATCTTCGGAAGGCAGCGATTCGTGTTTCTGCCTCCTTGCATGCAAGAAGAGTTGACTCAGGGAGCGGAGGTGAATCACTTACCACTGCGCACGGGCGTCTTTCACATTGAGAATTATGGAGGCTCTGGAAAAGAACATCCATCAAATTGTACGGACAAAATGTGAGGAGGCGGTCAGGCGAGACGACGCAATAGGCGAAGAAGTATGGTTTCATGTTGAATGAGATGAAAGTAACCAAACGGGCAGAGTTTGGTTTGCTTTTTTTTTGGTTTCAGAGGCACTGGTGTGGAGAACGTTTTTACAATTAAACATGGAGCAGTCGAAAATGGAAAGCCAAACAATACAAAGAATTTAAATGCTCAGCTCCGAGAGAGCGATAAAATATCTGTAACTGGTGCCGTTCATTAGAATTAAAGTGTCATTAAGTGAGATTTATGGGTAAGAGCAGAGCAAGGATAACTTTGTTACTAGCATGTTCCTCGGCCGTGCGTAAACCTCACGACTTCATGCGCTACGTGCGCGCTGTGGAGCAGGATGGCGGCACCGTCACGATGACCGTCGTAGTTAACACGACATAATTCTGATATTTACGATCTCTATGGCCCCGTGCATTTTGTCCTTTTTTCGTTCATGAAGCGGCACATTTTCGCTTTCGATAAATTCACTTTCCGTGCGCTGATTGGCGTGATTCCTCAGCCCGCCTCGCGAAAATAAGAAGCCTTCATTCGCCTAATTCATTCCGGAAATCAGGCTAGAGGCACAACGGCGTTGCAAGTCTTCTGAAGAACCGCCTTCAACGGGCCCGACGTGTGGTGTTAAAGTCTAAAGTTCCCTCAGAAACGTTCCTTTTTGCAAACTGGGACACTGGTGGTGCTGGGAAACAACGCACGGCCACTGTTTGAAAAGCGGAGCAAACGCCTGTGTGATCTGCCATGCAAGGATTTTCGTATGTTGCTTCTTCTGATTTACTCGGGAAACTTTGAGGTCTTCACGCTTCACACAGAGAAGCCCCTGTGAAATAGAAAGTCCTAAAACGGAAAAGTAATGTCTAAAGGTACTGACAAGCCTTTCGTCCACATGGCAACTAAGCGCTCATTCCACAAAAAGCCTCGGAATGTTGGGGGCCTATCAACACAGCAACTGCGCAGCCACGAGTCAAAAGTGCACATTGCTGAAGAGACTATCGACAAAAAATTAACGTCTTCCGCCACCCCTACCGGTAGCCAGAATCAGGCGAGGGTAGGGGCCTATCGCCTTGATCATTCGCGCCAGGATAGAGAGGCGACTGAGCCAGTATTTTTACACGCGGCTACACCGCCTGCAGGCCCCTTCGACTGTCTCGCAGACGCTTTTGTTGTAGACCTCCGCAGTTTGATAAGCAAAAAAATAGGGCCAATCATATCCTGCGAACTGTAGCATAAGGATTTACCTTTCGGAATTTGCGTGTCATATTAACTTCGCAATGGCCTGTGGGGTTTCCAATCGAGAAGACTTCGGCTGTGAATGGGACTCGTCAAGTCACAGTTGACCAGTGATCTTCGTCTAGAGGACAGACTGATGGAAGATGGCGGCAGGTCTCCAGTCTCCTCAATCTCGAGTGCGGCTACTCTGGCAGCCTGAGTTGCAGTCGAAAGAAGCTGATCGACGCTTTCGGTACTATTTAAGGCTCCGTCACACGGCTTCCGTCAGTTCAACCAGGCGAGCGCTGCAAGTGGCCTTTATTAGTTCCGTCCTATCATGCTCAAATTTTGTGCTTGATAGTAGCGAATCTACCAGCCGAATGAGAGTCGCCATGAAGCAGAGAGATCACTGGCTGTATAGTCTCCATTTCACTATTACTGCCTCGACGTACAAGTTGCCGATTTTCCCTCTGTATCAAAGACGTCGGAAAACAAGTTTTATTGAGGGCCACAATCGGGAAGGAAATTCCCGCGCCGATTTTCTGTGCCAAAGAGACGTAAAATGCTCAGTGGTGAGAGTGTTGGGCGGTCAAGCTTTCCTCCTTCTGCCGAAGAGAATCTCAAGTCGGTGTGTCAAACGCCTACATCAAGGTAGTCATGTTTGAGGTGTGGCGTATTTTTGACACTAACTCCTAGCCTTCGACTGCCTCTCTTAAAACTGGGATGGATACCTTCAAAGCTGGACATGTGCTACCCTTCAATCCACCTCCCTTCCAGCAGTCTTGAGGCAGACTTCATTAAAAATTATTGTTGACAACCACATGCTATAAACACCAAACATCAGGCAACCAATATGCGACTCCGTGGGATTTCTTCGGCTTCGCATCAGGACTAAACCGTCTTCCTAGCTGTCGCTGCGAACGCTATCGGTCTTTAACTCATTTCCTTTGGGAAATAACTGGACGTCAAACAAGAAGGCCACCAAACACAGTACAGGTTACTGTACGCAATTTCAAGAATAAGAACTGACTGTCAGGGTTCTGGGTGTGTTCCGAACTGCAATCGGTTTTCGTCCCGCTTTCACTTGGAATTTAGAAGGAGGACACCGTTCAACTCGTCTTGTCTGGCTGCTCCTCTCACTGCCGCAAACAAACAATGGAAAATGGACGATCATGGCTTCTTCCTGCAAATCTGCTTCATGTAGCATTTCCGCTACACGAAGCAGAAACTGCAGCACCTACTTGTCGAATTGGGAGAGAAGTCTTGTGACAGAGCCCTAAGTTAGGCCCGCAAATGGACAGTTTCTTTCGACTTGCACCTAGAACTGTCTAGACGAGCAGGCACTTGACGTTGCAGAGAAATCGGATAGCAGTCGTCCTCTTTGGGTGGTTAGTCGCGCCTACGAGCTCAAATCTCAAACTGTGACTGGATGTCGGTTGATTGATTTTGAGAATGGAACCGATTCATGAACTTGTGAGAGCGGAGGCTGTGGAAAGATATCATGTCGGTGCGAAGCCGCGATTGAAGTCATTATTGCCCACTATGGTAGGGACTGTGAAATAGAAGGCATCTGGCATTTTTGTATATGAGAGTAGATAAGTATGTTCATATAAGGGGAATATTAGTTTTTCTGAATGCATTTTCTTAGACCTATTTTGAGGATGTGGAAAAGTTGGAGGCTTCATTAGTCGTAGAAGTGGACAGTTGTTGGGGTTTGGACGTGCGCATGTGTTTTCCCCTGGTATCCGCCAACGTTTTGAGGTTTGTATGAAACAGCGAGCGCCACTGATCCGGGGTTGTGATCCTCCTCTTCCCGGCAGTGCTATTTGACTACGGAGGCTCATAGTGAACGCTTTGTAGTCAGCAGTTTTCTTTGTCACTTATTGGTTTACTTTTGTGAGAAAGCTACTGTACCCAGTTAGTGGAGGAGCTAAAATGCAGTCGGCGTTGTGAGTGGATTTGCTTTGGGCAGTGGTGTATGCGGGACTGACTGACTGTGTGGTGAGTGAGTGAGTGAGCGGCTTGTAGGTTGACTTGCTAAGGTTCCAGTATTTTTGCGCCTTAGCCGTTTACGTTAAAATCCCCTTCATAGGATAGTACTAATTGTCTCTGTCTTCTCATGGAACGCCTCGTCGAAGATTTTGTCATTGAGTTGACTGGCTCACAATCAGTAGGAGTGGTACTCACATTGTGACTTGCATCGTCTAGGTTGACGACGGTTGATTTTGGTCCTGGAAGAAAGACAAAGTTGCCCAATGGGCACGCCGAATGACTTTACCAGTCAACGCTCAAATTTTCTGACATGACAAGTTATTCTGAAGTTCGTCGGGTTGGCGAGTCCTCGGTAACGATGATGGTCTTGTCTCCACGTGACATTTTGGAAAATTGAAACAGTAATCTGAGCTGAATGGCGTTGATATCCTGGACGTTAGTATTTGGTGTTCGTCGATTTTCACATTGGTGATTTGTTGAGAGCACAGAGCGTGAGCTTGCCGACGAGGCGGCCTCGAGCTGAACGTTGCAACTGGCTCACCAGTAAAACCGCGGCTGCTATAGGTCCACACAGTGGTGCGTGTTGGTTGGGCCTTGAAAACCCAGGGAGTTCAGGACTACCAGATGACAGGCATTTCGCCCCACTTGCTTCAGGAAGGCCGTGCGACGCAACGGCGGCCGGGACGCACGTGACTGCTGATCGCCACCTATTGGTGGCTATGTCTTCCAGACCTGGCGCAAGGAGAGTGATGCAAGAGGAATCGGTCTAGATAAAGCAAGTCTTCAAAACCGCCAAAAACTCTACGGCTTCTTTTCTACACAACTCCTGTTAACATTAACTGTCTCCTCCCGTTTCTCTTCCCACCTCTTTGATATCGGACATTGAAGTCTTTTGCTGTGCTGCCCCCAAACATGGCCAGACGTTCGTTATGATAGTAGAGAAAAATTAATCAACACTTTCTTCCTTTTCTACACGGCATTAGTGAACACAAGCAAGAGACCTCGCACCTCATCAGGCCTCAATAGTTAACGAAACCGTCCTTGGGGGGTATTCAGCATTACAAGGGCGTTAATGTTAGTCGAGTGATTAAACAACTTCAAATGACTAAAAACACTTCTCAAAGGGAAGAGACAAAAAAATGTCACGAAACACCGCAACGAGAGCGTACGATGGCGAGAATAGTGAAGGTGAAAAACACACAAATCTCGCAAACTTTTCCTCATTATGAAAAAACGATTCACCAAAACCACGTATTAGAGAGCGCAGGGAGACGAGGAACAAGTCGCCACGCATTCGGACACCACCGACCAACTAATGCTAATACTGCGCAGCGTACCTTATTTCATGAAACTTCTCAACGACTCTCACTCAAGTCTCCCTTTATATGAAGTGATCCGGCTGATCGCAAATGGACTCGTGGCGTGGAAAAGAGGTGGACAAAGTTCACAAGGATAAAACCCTTACAATAATTGTGGAAAGTGGCTGATAACTGCCTAGCGAGGGCTTTGTGATCGCAAACACAAAACAAAGAGCACCTCCAAACAGATGCCCCTTGATTCAACGATAGACAGTTCTTCATCTCAACACTGAAATAAACACAGAACACCTGACACAAGACGAATGATTCCAGGCATTAATAAGGTACAAACGCAAATATCAGAATAATACAAAAGGGATATTTACATCAAAATCACTCCAGAAATGATAACGGGCGGGCGACTTACTGGGTGGATCTGTCATGGTGATTCTGCGATCGATGTGGATAGCTAATCGCTCTCGGAAAATTGAGGGTTTCAGTTGGTGAGTAGATATGAAGCAATTTTAGCCTCAGGAACTCGACAGTGCCCTGCAGTAGACTAGACTTCCCAGCATTCGGAAGTCGATTCGAAGGCCCGATTGTCTGACGTTAGCCGAAGAATATGAATTACGCTAACTAACCGCAGTTACACCTATTTAGATCCAACACGAGAGATCGAGCTCACATGACTCCCCGGACACCCGATGTAAATTTTGGTGACGAGCGAGCCGTACACACCGCCTTTAGGCAACAGGAATGCGTTGATCGTCTCTGTCGAGATCACCTACCAATCTAAGTGGCTCGATCGGATTACTAACGTAGAATGAAATGCCAAATGGCACGGCGGCGTCCAATATCAGTTGCCTTGACGCCTAAGAAAACATTGCATCGATAACTGCACGGGTAGCTATAGCTAGCCTTAAGCAAAAAAGAGAGGGATATCAGTGATGCTTAGAATGGCTTCTACGATGTGTTAAACCGTATTTCTTTCGGATTCTGCGTGACAATCATCGGTAAGGGTACGTGCGTCAACGCTGCGTAGGTAAACGCTCCGATCGTTGCCACCCTTCACCACGGACTTCATTTAATGCGGAGACGATCTGACAAACTGCCGACCCCTTCTGATGCTTCGGCACAAAATAGCGACGTCCACATAATGTGTCAGTCTAACACCGTCAAGGAGACATTTTGCGAATAAAGTGGAATATAGGATTGGAGAACGACGGAGCGTTTGTTACTGTGGTAATATGGCCTAAAAACCATGGACGACACCGTTGTATTGTCAGGTTTCTGTTGTTGTGACTTAAGCCCCCCATGACCAATGCACAAATTAGCGAGCTTGCAAGATGCGGCGTGTAATACTCATGGCATTTAACGCAACGGATAATTCATATTTTGGTGAAGAGAACTTTGATGTGTCTTCGATAGTCTTTTCAGAGGAGATTGACGTTTAAGCTCCTGATACTGGCTCTTGCTGAGCACCTCTGGAACTTAAGGTTTTACCGAAAAAGAAAATTGTCGGATAGGCAAATTGTTAACATGCCACAAACGGCTGTCCATCTCAACAACTCGTTGAGTCCAATCCTTCTCCACTGGAGTCTTGGGCGAGGAGGCTTTTACCGCTCCACATTCTTACCTTACCACTTGCAAACCAGATTGTGGCACCCACCCTTCGCGGGTGACCTGAACACTGGTACCATCGCTCATGCTGGACAGCAGCTAAGTTGTTTCTTCGCAAACTTTCATGCGATAACTTGCTGTGAATATTTGACTTCTTTCCTGAGCGTTTTCCTTTGCCCAACTTCATTTTCTAGGGGAAGAGTTTTTCACTTAATAGCCACTGAAACGCTGCTATTGGTCCTTCTTTCGAGTGGACCAATAGGGGGAAGGAGTACTGAAGGCAGTGGTTGACTTGTTCGTGCTCGCATGCCTTTCGCCTCGTTCAAGAAATATACAACGAAGCGAAATGTTCGCTTGCATATGGAGGGTCTCAGGGCTTCCACTTTTCACGCACATAACACTCAATGTGCCCTAGCCGCGCTTCCAAAGCCCAAATTAAAGCGCTTCCCAAAAAACCACATTTTTGTTCTGTGAGCTAAAGACGAGAATACAAACCGAGGAGGACGTCCTTTCGCGAACTTTGACGAAAGGCGCTAACGAAAGAAATGAGGATGAATTTTATTTGGCCATGCATTAACCTCCGCCCATGCTTGTGTGCTTAAACTCTTTTTCCGCCGCTAAATTCCGTACTGCTAATGGTGGGAAAAACCTAGTCACCTATTCTCCCTGGATATTAAGCAGAAGTACAATGATACCTGGCCAAGAAAAGTTGACATACTTTTTTTCGTGACCTTGCATGTCTAACGTTCACGAGAAAACTGCAACCAGCTGTTCAGAAGAAGTTCGAGCGCTTGAAGTCCGCGCTTTCAACCTCCTGCCCGCAGACCCTTTTCAATGACATCAGGCGCCTCAAACCCTAAACGAAACGGTTTTTATGGAGGACAAAAATCGAGAGGCGCGTACCTGTGAAGTCATCGTTTTGATTCTTCGATGGTGCCAACTCAAATTTCTGCCAGCTGATATCAGGCCTCTGTGGGCCAGAATGAAGTTATCCGCCTGCAGGCAGTCCGTCTAAGCGGAGCTTTCAACGGGATCGGTTTAACTTAGGGCAGAAACCAACTGAATATCTTTCGGGGTGCCATGCACGAAGCGGTGAAGCGCAAAAGACGATCCTGGATATAGACGTATTTTGTGCATTGATGCCCTCCTTTAACTTTCTGAAATTCCGTTTGGCCCTATTAAGGGAATTTATTTTCCGTTAAGAGGAGCTAAGGTTTCAAGCACAAGGTCATCATAAAGGAAAAGCCTAACACGCGCCCGCCCAGTCGCATGTTGTTTGAGCGAAGGCGATTATAACCCATAAAATCCTAAAGCCCCTTCAATTCATCCGTAATTGCTACTTGCCTGTGTCATGGCGAAATGTCTATGGTGCCTTCGCTATTTCCTCTGCTAGCTATTTCAGTCTGGGTAATGAAGGATTTGGGAACGCACACATTTCCTCTTGATTCATAACTCATTCGATAGTATGCTTCTGGTGCCTGTGTTTAGATTCAATTTCCATTCCCGTAATCTTCTTCCTCATTTTATAGCCGGAAGTGATAAGTGCGGCCTTTGTTGTTTTCTCCGCGAATCCCATCAAGTTAACTGAGCTCTGTAATGATTCCGTGCTTTCCTCCTTTCAGATTATTAGGCTCTACGTATCCTTTTGTTGATAAAAATGCAGTATATAATACGCAAAAAAAACAAGGGAGATTAGTTGTAGGGTGCATCCCTATAAATTTTTCTGTGGACGTTGGAGCTGATAGGAGGAACGGCGGACACTTTAAAGCCAGGGGTCTCAGTATGAGGGTGATCTTTGGGGCGAGACCTGCGAACAGTTCGTGTTGTTCTGTCGTTGTGCGCTTTCTGTAATTGCACTACCCTTCTTCTTTCGACAGCATTGTACGCATTTTCCTTTCCTAGCCACCACAATGGTGTATTGCAATTCATCAGTGGTATGGGTGTAAAGATGGACGCCCCCTGGGTTGGGCATTAAGTAGATAGAACGAGAGTCGTCAATCCAATGTTTTTGAGTGCCCATCGTCGTTAATACGATACTTGTGATGTATCTCAGAGTCAGTAGATCGCCGGATCTCTACGAGCCATGCTGCGGATTTCTCGAAAAAGCGACCGTAGCAAAATCTCAGAAAGACTCCTCCTTGGGTGGAGCGCTCCTCTCGCGGATGATGGCGGTGGCAAGCGCGAAACGGGATAGCGCTCCCAACTGGGCCGTCTAGATTGGTCCAATTGGCTGTCGATCCGAAATCAATAGACGAGAAGTAGTGGAAGGAACATAATATCTAATGGCCTTAGAGGTGCAAGTTAGGCCTCCGACGCAATGAACTTGGCCACCTTTCGGCCAACGCTCATCAAATTCACCTGCATGCCAGAAAAGAAGGCGGGACAGAAAGGCCGTAGCACAGCGTCCATGCTACTGCGATTTGGGACGGTCAAGGAGAATGTTGGATAAAGAACTTTAGGAGTGTCTCTAGAAAGAGAAGCGCGCAGACGACTCGCCTGATTAGCAGATTGGCGTGAGTGAAAGAAAAGAGGTAGGGTGTGAATACTTCTTCTAGTGAAGGGATTTTAAGCGAAAATCAAATAATCCTGCGTGGTATGATTCGTAGGGCCTCTGAGGTATATCTATTATACCAGTGTGTAGGCGAGTGAGTGCAATTTTATTTGCGGATGCGGGAAGAGGAGGAGAAACCATTAGTGCAGGAAGTACTTCCACTCCGTGTGCTAACCTAAGACCGTGGACGCACCTACATCACTACACATAATATACAACTTTATGCCCTCCCGCCACCCCAAAACGCCTTGCCTCCACACTTCCTACAATGTTCTGAAAGCCGGAACTATGTCACTTCCGAACTTTGACTGGTTTCGGCCTTACCCCTAAGAGAGAGCACACCACAAATCAGAGCTCCTTCCAATACCCCCTCTCACAGCCCTTTCTTGTCTCTCAAGAAACCCAATCAATCACACACTAGAAGCCCTTCAGGCAACCCTTCGTTAATAGTTCCACTTCGATAGCTAGTGGTTACACAAGAGCTAGAGCGTGACCCCATAAACACGACAGACGAGATTAAGGGAACGCCCGAGTGGTCTTAGCCTGGATCTCCTAATTGGCAGTCGGAAGCAGTCTATGGAGGTGGGTGTGTGGCACATGGCAGTTAATAACACGTGGAAGGGCTCTGATGTCCATGATCTGCGGGCGCTGGCGCTTAACACTGGCGTGGAAGGCAGTGAGGATCCGGACGCTCCAGTTAGCCCAAGCACTGTCACGTGTGTCTGGGTGTTCTCCTCCGACACGTCCTTATATCGTCTCCTATATGTGCCATTCCTCACACTGTAACCGACACCCTGTGTCCAAGCTAACCTGCCCAGACCTGCTCTCTCCCGGGACAAATCCGTCACCGTATTCGAGTGCCTCCAACATTTGAAAAGTGTTTAGTACCATTAAATGGTCATTTACAGCACCTTCTGATATACACATAATAATGTCATAATTCCCTACAATTGTGAATTAGTTCCTCTCTTTAAGCGTCGAGGTGTAGGACTTTGGGTAGGTGCCGTGGATCTTACCCGCGAGTGAGTCTGGCGACTCCTCACATTAATATCCCCACCGCACATCAGGATGAGTATGTTATACCAATAATCTCCCTGATTACACTTAAATGTGGTTGTTTCCACCGAAAATTTTCGTCCAGACCGAATATAATTGATGGGTGTAGGAGAGCAGTGTTCAAGTCAGAAGTGGCAATAAGCTCGCATATTGGCCGCCTGAAAAGGAGTGATATATGCCACTGGTCCTACGTCGCCTCCTAACTAACACGTTGTCAACTCATTTTCCATGGAGAAGAGTAGTCCACATCTCACTGATAATGGCAATTTGCGAAGACGGGTTCCAGCTTAGCAGAAGTACTACCTCCCGGCTAATAGGTGTCACTTAATTTCAATGACAATCTATGCGTAACCCAAGCACTTAACCCCCACACACCCCCCTCTTCGGCTTTCCTCCTCCTCGGGACGGGCATCTAATCTTCGAGGTATGTGCGCATTCCTAGATTTATATCAAGCCGGGAAATTCTGCACTCTTCGCCAAAAGGTCTCGCCACTTTCGGTCGTTCTCTACCCACACTGCGGCATGCAAAATAGGGAAATTCTGAGTTCGGTCCACTCCATTCCCCACCCCGACCCCTCCCTCTCCTCTGAAAAGGTTTCCACTGCTACCGAAAACTGCCGCTTTCATTTTCAAAGGTGCTGCTGCCTTCTGTAACGCCCAATGAGACCATCGAGAATGAACGCCTCAAACATTACACATCACCTGAAGGTCGCTGAGTAAGGAAATCGTCGATTTTGTTAAAATAAATGTTTGGGGCAAAAGCCACCGTTGCAGAGATGAGGGACAGGAGAGAAGAGTGTAAAAAACAGGGTGCGGACACATTGGAGCCCGGCGCCCTGCCAAGTACGTTACATTAAGGCGTGTTTGGTTTCCGTGGGCCGTGTACAGGGTGGCTCCAATCCTCGCAACCCAAGAGGCAGGGAGTGTTGGAGGGACCCTGGAGGATTTAAGGCCCACCAGATTACCCGCCAGGAAGAGAACAACCCGCAAAAATGGAAGAGTTTTTATTGTTAACCAAACAACAAACCGACCATTAATATGAAACTTCTATAACTTTGGTTAGCCAAACTTATTTATTCTGCTATTTCACCTGCCTCTCCTAACAATAAACAAACAAAACTCGTGATTCTTTCTCTTCCACAGCAAAAATAGGAAAAGTTATGCGCTTCAATTGCAAGAATTTGACAACCAACCTCACCAATGCTTCAAAAAAATGCATATCAATGGCTTACGGATGCGGGCCTGTGGAATGGTTTCTTCTGGGCGCGTTGGGCTGGGCGTTCTATACAGAGGAGACATTTTCAGTCAATGAATCACCAGTAATTTCCAATTGCACCACACTACTGGGGAGGATTGGATGACCTGAAGATGAAGTGACCGCTCACAAATTGTCTCGGAGTGCTTCTTCTACGGACTCAGATCCTTTTTCCCATGGCAATGCCTCCAATTGTAATTCGTCCTCTTCTTCTGCTTCTATTGTCTCTTTGATTTCTGGATTCAGTTTCAATACCCACATTCTATTCTCTAATAATGATTCTTTCCCACTTTTAATCTCCATCCGTTTTCTTCCTCCTTTTTCTCCGTCCCCGCTCCGTCTCCGCCTAAGCCCTCCACCTTCGGTCTCGATTTTCCCCTTTCCCCCCCCCCAAAAAAAAAATCCCCCATTGACTACTCGGCTCACTTCTCATTCCCAATCTCTTCTCAGCATTTCGCTCTCATTTCCACTTGTGCTTGAGACTTTCACTTCACCTCAATTCGACATCTTTTTCTCCACTACTGTCGTGCTTGCCTCAGTTGTACTTCACCAACAGTAAAGTAAGGCGGGCGTAGTGTATATCGGACGCCGCCTTAGGTGGCTCATATTGCTAACATTAGCTGTAGCAAGACTTTCAACCGCTGTCTTTGTTCAAGAGGGCCTTCTCTCTTTCTCCCTCGGCCGCTTTCCAAGAAGCACCCTGTTCTAGACTTCTACCACATGTCTTGGCAAGTGGCGAAATAAGCACTCTTTGCGGAGTGGGCGGATTGCTTGCACTGACTGAGATTGCCTCGACCAGAAGCAACTTGGCTTGTCTCACAGTTCACGTGCAATCGCCTCTCACTCGTAAGAGTGTAAGATATCTGAGTGATCTGCACACAGGATAAAAAAGAGCAAATTAAAAATTGGCCAAGTAGAATGGAGGAGGATGGCGAGCTTACACGCCTGTTAGCATACTGCTTTAAAAAAGTTAGCAAACATAAAGACTAACCACAGTTTCTCCTTCGTCACGAGAACATAGTTTACACTTCACTCGATTGTAAGGCCACGCGGGCTCAATTGGGCTACGGATATTTGCTTCTTGCCAAGACCTGCTCAACGTCACATCAACGGTGCCGTACCCTCGGCCACCTGTGAATTAGAATCTCGCTCTCACAAAACACCTCGAGTGAGGATGACTCTTCTGGTCCCTAGCCTCTAATCCAATGGACCCCAAAAGAGTAATGAGACCACAGGGAACCCGCACCTACCAATCAGAGACCCAGTAATAGAGGCCACTTTACGAGAGGAGTCCATATTCGTTCCACTTACACCATTTTCCGGACGTCTTTAAAATAGTCGTCACATTCTATCGACGGACGAATGCGATGAAGCGGTTCTTACCCGCTCTTCCTTCTGTTTCGCGACATTCTCGAAATTATATTATCATAATCTCTTATAAGCTCTGTGTTATGTAAACGTGCTCCTCGTCTTACCTGCGGCGAGAAGTGAGCGGACCGCCATCTGATCATTCATTCTCTGT
>QEYB01000502.1:0-20160 GCA_017562135.1 Dipylidium caninum
AAAGGAGAGAGATTCAAGAAGCATTAGCGAGCACAGAGAATTGAAAATAGCCAAAAAGAGGAAGCATCCATCAACCCAATCCCTGCTGCTGCACAATGCCCAAAACCAGTACCTGTCCACATGAACTATCGCCGTTGGCAACAGCATTACCGCATACATTGCACCTGCAGCACTGCGAGTGGAGGGAGAGTGTCCGAGAAGGTGGTAGAAGTTGCCGTGGCATGGACTTGGGCATTCTGCGGAGAGCGAGAGCAGGAAAGAGGCGAGAAGTGTTGTGAAAAGTGGTGCTAGCAAACACGGTATTCCAAGCCGGTACCCATGCAAGTACTAACCCGGCCCGACCGTTAGCTAACTCGTGATCGACGGACAGAACCGTCTACCACGTGTATGGTCGGTGCCACTTCAATGCAGCCAAACCGCCAATCACCTTCAACACCGACTCCCAGATGCACACCTCAATCATCCATCCTCGCGTCCCGCACCTTCACACCTGCCCACCTCCCAACTCGCAACCTCGCCCCTCGCTCCTCGGGCAAGGATACAACCACGATCACGCGCCGTCTCGGCGGAATCATCAATCCACTTACAACAAGAAAAGACAAGATACTGCAGGATCGCGCTCGCACAGCCCTTACAAGCTTCTGTCAGCTCTCCCATTCCCAAACACAACATTTCCTACATTTCTGGCTGCACCTCCCTACCTCCCTCCCTCATCCCTCTCCATCCTCCATCCCTCAATCCCTCCTTCCCATCCCTCCATCACGCATCCCTCCCACATCCCTCCATGCCTCCCTCATTTTTATTCTGAGTCACCAAGAACGATCCCTGCACACCAGCCTCACCACGAGGCAGCCAGCCCTCAGCAACAAAGCCAAAGTGCGAGCGCATTCCATCAACCACCGCCTGCCACAATGCTCCAAACAAGTGCACTTGCCAATGCCCTAACCAGTACTCTGTTGCCAGTTTCAGTGACTACGCGGGGCACAGTGCCGAGCAGCATTACCGCAAACGACATTGCCACACTGGCATGAGCACTGCGAGGAGGGGTATTGAGTGTCGAGAATGGCGGTGAGAAGTTGGAACGACAACGTGGCATGGACTGGCATTTCTGCGATGTGAGGAGAGAGTGCATGGAAGAGGCGGAGAAGGGTGTGAAAAAGTGGCAAGCCAAACACCGGGTATTCCCAGCCGTCACCATGGCAAGTACTAACCCGGCCCGACGTAGCTTAACCTCGGTGATCGGACGAGAACTCGGTTTTTTCTACGTGGTATGGTCGCTGCCCGTATGTTCATTGTTGCCCCTTCACCGGCAGCCAACCGACCAATCAGGCCTGTTCAACCGCCTCGCAGTCACACCTCAATCATCCCATCGAACTCGCGTCCCGCACCTCACACTCGGGCCACCTCCCAACTGACACCTCGCCCTCGCTCTCGGCAAGGAACACCACGATCACGCGTCTTGCGGCGAATCATCATCCACTCTACACGAGGCAAAAGACACTGCAGGCGCGCTCGCACAGCCCTACAGCTTCGCGTTCAGCTCTCGCCTTCATCCCAAACAAAAACATTTCCTACATTTCTGGCTGCCTACCTCCCAACTACCCGCGTCCCTCCCTCCCTCCACTCCCTCCATCCTCCATCCCTCTATCCTCCCTCCCTCCATCACGGCATCCCTCTCCATTCATCCCTCCATGCCTCCCTCATTTTTCTCTGAGTCACCAAGGAACCCCTGCAGACAGCCTCACCACGGGCAGGCAGTCAGCCACCACACAGCCAGTGGAGCATTCCATCACCCACCGCCTGCTGCTGCACAATGCTCCAAACCTGTTGCCAAGTGCCGTTGCCCCCGTACAGTGACTATCCGGCGGTGGACAACAGCATTGTGCGACCTGCACATGCACACTGCCGATGGGCACTGAACAGGGAGGATGAGTGTCGAGAAGGAGAAGTTGGCGTGGCATGGACTTGGCAATCAGTGGGATGAGAGAGAGGCATTGAAGGGGCGGAGAAGGGTGTGAAAAGTGGCAGCAACACCGGGTTTCCCAGCCGGTCACCCATGCAAGTTACTAACCCGGCCCCGACGTAGCTCTTAACTTCGGTGATCGGACGAGAACCGGTGTTTTCTACGTGGTATGTCGCTGCCGATGTTACCTTGCCCAACCGACAATCAGCACGACTCTCACCCGCCGTCCCGCAAGTGCCCACGCTCAATCCTCCCACTCGCACCTCGCCTCGCACCTCGGCAAGACACCAGCGATACACGCGTCTCGGCGACTCATCAATCCACGTTACACAACAGGCACACTGCAGGCTGCGCGCTCGCACAGCCCACAGGTCAGCTCTCGCCATCCCAAAATTCAACCTATCATTATTCTGGCTCCTACCTCCATCATCCTCCCTCCCTCATCCCTCCATCCTCCATTCATCCTCCCTCCTTCCATCACTCCCTCTCCACATCCCTCCATGCCTCCCTCTTTTTCTCTGAGTCACCAAGGGAACTGCAGCACAGCCTCACCACCGGGCGGCAGTTCAGCCAAAACAACAGCCTGGAGATTCCATCAACCACCCTGCTGGCACAATTGCCAAACAATGCACTGTTGCCAGTGGCAGTTTCAGTGGACTACGACACGTCAACAGCATTGTCCGCAGACATGCACACTGGCATGGGCACTGACAGGGAGGGATGGTGTGAGAGAGAGTTGGCGTGGGCATGGACTTGGGCATAGTGGGATGAGGAGAGGCATGAAGGGGGCGGAGAAGGGGTGTGAAAAGTGGCAGCAACACCGGGTATTCCCAGCCGGTCACCCATGCAAGTACTAACCCGGCCCGACGTAGCTTAAACTTCGGTGATCGACGAGAACCGGTGTTTTCTACGTGGTATGGTCCCCTGCTGGCCGATGTGGCTTCCCTCTGCCAAACGACAATCAGCCTTCAAGCTCGCAGTGCCCACCTCAATCATCCATCCTCGCGTCCGCACCTCACACCTCGGCACCTACCCATCGCACCCAACAGACACCTCTCGGCCATCCAATCCACTTACACGAGGCAAGACACTGCAGGCCAGCGCTCGGCACAGCCCTATCAGCTGCGTCAGCTCCTTATCCCAAACACACATTTCATTTCTGGCTGCTCCTACCTCCATCCATCCCTAATCCCCATCCATCCATCCAGTCCATCCCTCCCTCCCCCCTCCATTCACGGCATCCCTCTTCCACATCCCTCCATCCTCCCTCTTTTTCTCTGCGTCACCCAGGAACCTGCAGACAGCCTCACCACCGAGGCAGGCAGTCAGCCACACAGCCATGGAGCATTCCATCAACCACCGCCTGGCTCTGCACAATGCTCCAAACCAGTGCCACCTGCCCCCCAGTGCCGTGCCAGTGCAGTGAGTGCTAGACAGGTGCAACAGCATTGCAGACATTGCACACTGGCATGGCACTGACAGGGAGGGGATGAGTGTGGCGAGAAGTTGGCGTGGGCATGGACTTGGGCATTCAGTGGATGAGGAGAGGCATTGAAGGGGCGGAGAAGGGTGTGAAAAGTGGCAGCAACACCGGGTATTCCCAGCGGTCACCCATGCAAGTACTAACCCGGCCCGACGTAGCTTAAACTTCGGTGATCGGACGAGAACCGGTGTTTTTCTACGTGGTATGGTCGCTGCCGATGTTCACCTCTGCCAACCGACAATCAGCCTCTCACCGCCTCGCAGTGCCCACCTCAATCCTCCAAAACTCGCACCTTGCGCACCTCGGCCAAGACACCAGCCATCACACGTCTCGGCGACTCATCATCCACTTACAACGAGGCAAGACACTGCAGGCGCGCGCACGCACAGCCCTTGCTGCGTCAGCTCCCTTCATCCAAACACAAACCTATCCTTCATTCCTGGCTCCCTACCTCCATCCCACTCTACATCGCTCATCCAATCCATCCATCCATCCATTCCTCCATTCCTCCCTCCCTCCCTCCCTCTTCTCTGCGTCACCCAGGAAAGCCTGCAGACAGCCTCACCACCGGGCAGGCAGTCAGCCACACACCCAATGGAGCATTCCATCAACCACCGCCTGCTCCTGCACAATGCTCCAAACAAGTGCCTGCTGCCAGTGCCAGTGCCAGTGCCAGTGCCAGTTTTCAGTGACTACGACAGTGCAACAGCATTGTCGCAGACACTGCACACTGGCATGGCACTGACAGGGAGGGGATGAGTGTGGAGAAGTTGGCGTGGGCATGGACTTGGGCAATCAGTGCGGATGAGGAGAGGCATTGAAGGGGCGGAGAAGGGTGTGAAAAGTGGCAGCAACACGGGTATTCCCAGCCGGTCACCCATGCAAGTACTAACCCGGCCCGACGTAGCTTAACTTCGGTGATCGGACGAGAACCGGTGTTTTCTACGTGGTATGGTCGCTGCCGATGTTCACCTCTGCCAACCGACAATCAGCCTCTCACCCGCCTCGCAGTGCCCACCTCAATCCTCCAAACTCGCACCTTGCACCTCGGCCAAGGATAAGACACCAGCATCACACGTCTCGGCGACTCATCAATCCACTTACACGAGCAAGACACTGCAGGCGCGCGGTCGCACAGCCCCCTTGCTGCGTCAGCTCCCTTCATCCAAACACAACCTATTTCCTTCATTCCTGGCTCCCTACCTCCATCCCACTCTACAATCGCCTCCATCCATCCATCCATCCATCCATCCCTCCTCCTTCCATTCATCCCTCCCTCCCTCCCTCCTCCTCTTCTGCGTCACCCAAGGAAGCCTGCACACAGCCTCACCACCGGGCAGGCAGTCCAGCCACACACCCAATGGAGCATTCCATCAACCACCGCCTGCTGCTGCACAATGCCCAAACCAGTACCTGCCAGTTGCCAGTTTCAGTGACTTACGCGTGCAACAGCATTGTCGCAGAACATCTGCACACTGGCATGGGCACTGACAGGGAGGGGATGAGTGTCGAGAAGGTGAGAAGTTGGCGTGGGCATGGACTTGGGCAATTCAGTGCGGATGAGGAGAGGCATGAAGGGGCGGAGAAGGGTGTGAAAAGTGGCAGCAACACCGGGTATTCCCAGCCGGTCACCCATGCAAGTACTAACCCGGCCCGACGTAGCTTAACTTCGGTGATCGGACGAGAACCGGTGTTTTCTACGTGGTATGGTCGCTGCCGATCTTCACCTCAGCCAACCGACAATCAGCCTGTCACCCGCCTCGCAGTGCCCACCTCAATCAATCCATCCTTCCCGCAAACTCGCACCTTGCACCTCGGCCAACAGATACACCAGCCATCACACGTCTCGGCGAATCATCAATCCACTTACAAAAGGCAAGACACTGCAGGCCGCGCTCGCACAGCCCCCTTGCTGCGTCAGCTCTCGCTTCATCCCAAACACAACCTTTCCTTCATTCCTGGCTCCCTACCTCCATCCCACTCCATCGCTCCATCCATCCATCCATCCATCCATTCTCCATTCCCTCCATTCCTCCCTCCGGCATCCGGCATCCCTCCCTCCCTCCTCCCTCATTTTTATCTGCGTCACCCGGAAAGCCCCTGCACACAGCCTCACCACCGGGCAGCAGTCAGCCACACACCCAATGGAGCATTCCATCAACCACCGCCTGCTGCCTGCACAATGCTCCTAAACAGTGCCACCTGCCGTGCCAGTGCCAGTGACTATCGACAGGTGGCAACAGCATTGTCCGCAGACATTGCACACTGGCATGGGCACTGACAGGGAGGGGATGAGTGTGGAGGTGAAGTTGGCGTGGGCATGGACTTGGGCAATTCAGTGCGATGAGGAGAGGCATGGAAGGGGCGGAGAAGGGTGTGAAAAGTGGCAGCAACACCGGGTATTCCCAGCCGGTCACCCATGCAAGTACTAACCCGGCCCGACGTAGCTTAACTTCGGTGATCGGACGAGAACCGGTGTTTTCTACGTGGTATGGTCGCTGCCGATCTTCACCGGCAGCCAACCGCCAATCAGCCTGTCAACCGCCTCGCAGTGCACACCTCAATCCATCCATCCTCGCGTTCCGCACCTCACACCTTCGCACCTCGCCAAGGATAACCAGCCATCACGCGTCTCGGCGAATCATCAATCCACTTACACGAAGGCAAGACACTGCAGGCCGCTCGCACAGCCCCCTACAGCTGCGTCAGCTCCCTTCATCCCAAACACAACATTTCCTTCATTTCTGGCTGCCCTCCCTACCTCCATCCCTCTACATCGCCTCCATCCCTCCATCCATCCATCCCCATTCCTCCTTCCATCCCTCCCTCCCTCCATCCTCTTCTCTGCGTCACCCAGGAAAGCCTGCAGACAGCCTCACCACGGGCAGGCAGTCAGCCACACAGCCAATGGAGCATTCCATCAACCACCGCCTGCTGCCTGCACAATGCTCCAAACAAGTACCTGTTGCCAGTGCCAGTTTTCAGTGACTATCGACAGTGCAACAGCATTGTCCGCAGACATTGCACACTGGCATGGGCACTGACGAGGGAGGGGATGAGTGTGAGAAGGTGAGAAGTTGGCGTGGGCATGGACTTGGGCAATTCAGTGGATGAGGAGAGGCATTGAAGAGGCGGAGAAGGGTGTGAAAAGTGGCAGCAACACCGGGTATTCCCAGCCGGTCACCCATGCAAGTACTAACCCGGCCCGACGTAGCTTAACTTCGGTGATCGGACGAGAACCGGTGTTTTCTACGTGGTATGGTCGCTGCCGATCTTCACCTCTGCCAACCGACAATCAGCCTCTCACCCGCCTCGCAGTGCCCACCTCAATCATCCATCCAACACTCGCACCTCCCAACTCGCACCTCGCCCCTCGCCAACAAGACACCAGCCATCACACGTCTCGGCGACTCATCAATCCACTTACACGAAGCAAGACACTGCAGGCCGCGCTCGCACAGCCCTTGCTGCGTCAGCTCTCCCATCCCAAACACAACCTATTTCCTACATTCCTGGCTCCCTACCTCCATCCCACTCCACATCGCTCCATCCCTCCATCCATCCATCCTCCATTCCTCCCTCCTCCCTCCCTCCCTCCCTCCTCTTCTCTGCGTCACCCAAGGAAAGCCTGCACACAGCCTCACCACGGGCAGGCAGCCAGCCACACACCCAATGGAGCATTCCATCAACCACCGCCTGCTCTGCACAATGCCCAAACCAGTGCCACCCACTGCCAGTGCCAGTTTCCAGTGACTACGACAGTGGCAACAGCATTGTCGCAGACACTGCACACTGGCATGGGCACTGACAGGGAGGGGATGAGTGTGAGAAGGTGAGAAGTTGGCGTGGGCATGGACTTGGGCAATCAGTGGGATGAGGAGAGGCATTGAAGGGGCGGAGAAGGGTGTGAAAAGTGGCAGCAACACCGGGTATTCCCAGCCGGTCACCCATGCAAGTACTAACCCGGCCCGACGTAGCTTAACTTCGGTGATCGGACGAGAACCGGTGTTTTCTACGTGGTATGGTCGCTGCCGATGTTCACCTCAGCCAACCGACAATCAGCCTCTCAACCGCCTCGCAGTGCCCACCTCAATCTCTCCAACCTTCGCACCTCGCCCCTGCACCTCGGCAACAAGGACACCAGCCATCACACGTCTCGGCGAATCATCAATCCACTTACAACAGGCAAGACACTGCAGGCCGCTCGCACAGCCCCCTACAGCTGCGTCAGCTCCCTTCATCCCAAACACAACCTATCCTTCATTCCTGGCTCCCTACCTCCATCCCACTCTACATCGCTCCATCCCATCCATCCATCCATCCATCCTCCATTCCTCCATTCCTCCCTCCCTCCCTCCCTCCTCTCCTGCGTCACCAAGGAAAGCCCTGCAGACAGCCTCACCACCGGGCAGGCAGTCAGCCACACACCCAATGGAGCATTCCATCAACCACCGCCTGCTCCTGCACAATGCTCCAAACCCAGTTGCCAGTGCAGTGACTATCGACAGTGCAACAGCATTGTCGCAGACACTTGCACACTGGCATGGGCACTGACAGGGAGGGGATGAGTGTGGAAGAGAAGTTGGCGTGGGCATGGACTTGGGCAATCAGTGGATGAGGAGAGGCATTGAAGAGGCGGAGAAGGGTGTGAAAAGTGGCAGCAACACCGGGTATTCCCAGCCGGTCACCCATGCAAGTACTAACCCGGCCCGACGTAGCTTAACTTCGGTGATCGGACGAGAACCGGTGTTTTCTACGTGGTATGGTCGCTGCCGATCTTCACCTCTGCCAACCGACAATCAGCCTCTCACCCGCCTCGCAGTGCCCACCTCAATCCCATCCAAACTCGCACCTTGCACCTCGCCAACAAGACACCAGCCATCACACGTCTCGGCGAATCATCAATCCACTTACACGAGGCAAGACACTGCAGGCCGCGGTCGCACAGCCCATTGCTGCGTCAGCTCCCTTCATCCCAAACACAACATCCTTCATTCTGGCTCCCTACCTCCATCCCACTCTACATCGCTCCATCCATCCATCCATCCATCCATCCATCCATTCCTCCCTCCCCCTCCCTCCCTCCTCTTCTCTGCGTCACCCAGGAACCCTGCAGACAGCCTCACCACCGGGCAGGCAGTCAGCCACACACCCAATGGAGCATTCCATCAACCACCGCCTGCTCCTGCACAATGCTCCAAACAAGTGCCACTGCCGTGCCACAGTGACTACGACAGTGCAACAGCATTGTCGCAGACACTGCACACTGGCATGGGCACTGACAGGGAGGGGATGAGTGTGAGAATTGGCGTGGGCATGGACTTGGGCAATTCTGCGGATGAGGAGAGGCATGAAGGGGCGGAGAAGGGTGTGAAAAGTGGCAGCAACACCGGGTATTCCCAGCCGGTCACCCATGCAAGTACTAACCCGGCCCGACGTAGCTTAACTTCGGTGATCGGACGAGAAACCGGTGTTTTCTACGTGGTATGGTCGCTGCCGATGTTCACCTCTGCCAACCGACAATCAGCCTGTCACCCGCCTCGCAGTGCCCACCTCAATCCTCCAAACTCGCACCTTGCACCTCGGCCAACAAGATACACCAGCGATCACGCGTCTCGGCGACTCATCAATCCACTTACACGAGGCAAGACACTGCAGGCCGCGGTCGCACAGCCCCCTTGCTGCGTCAGCTCCCTTCATCCCAAACACAACCTATCCTTCATTCCTGGCTCCCTACCTCCATCCCACTCTACATCTCTCCATCCATCCATCCATCCATCCATCCATTCCTCCATTCCTCCCTCCCTCCCTCCCTCCTCTTCTCTGCGTCACCCAGGAAAGCCTGCAGACAGCCTCACCACCGGGCAGGCAGTCAGCCACACACCCAATGGAGCATTCCATCAACCACCGCCTGCTCCTGCACAATGCTCCAAACAAGTGCCATGCCAGTGCCAGTGCCAGTGCCAGTTTCAGTGACTACGACAGTGCAACAGCATTGTCGCAGACACTGCACACTGGCATGGGCACTGACAGGGAGGGGATGAGTGTGGAGAAGTTGGCGTGGGCATGGACTTGGGCAATTCAGTGGATGAGGAGAGGCATTGAAGGGCGGAGAAGGGTGTGAAAAGTGGCAGCAACACCGGGTATTCCCAGCCGGTCACCCATGCAAGTACTAACCCGGCCCGACGTAGCTTAACTTCGGTGATCGGACGAGAACCGGTGTTTTCTACGTGGTATGGTCGCTGCCGATGTTCACCAGCCAACCGACAATCAGCCTGTCAACCGCCTCGCAGTGCACACCTCAATCATCCAAACTCGCACCTTGCACCTCGGCAACAAGGATACACCAGCGATCACGCGTCTCGGCGACTCATCAATCCACTTACAACAGCAAGACACTGCAGGTCGCGGTCGCACAGCCTACAGCTCGTCAGCTCTCCCATCCCAAACACAACATCCTTCATTTCTGGCTGCCTACCTCCATCCCACTCTACATCCTCCCTCCATCCATCCATCCATCCATCCATCCCTCCATCCCTCCCCTCCCTCCCTCCCTCCCTCCTCTTCTCTGAGTCACCCAGGAAAGCCTGCAGACAGCCTCACCACGAGGCAGGCAGCCAGCCACACAGCCAGTGGAGCATTCCATCAACCACCGCCTGCTGCTGCACAATGCCCTAAACCAGTACCTGTTGCCACCAGTGACTATCGCGTGGCAACAGCATTGTCCGCAGACATGCACACTGGCATGGGCACTGACGAGGGAGGGGATGAGTGTGAGAAGTTGGCGTGGGCATGGACTTGGGCATTCAGTGGGATGAGGAGAGGCATGGAAGAGGCGGAGAAGGGTGTGAAAAGTGGCAGCAACACCGGGTATTCCCAGCCGGTCACCCATGCAAGTACTAACCCGGCCCGACGTAGCTTAACTTCGGTGATCGGACGAGAACCGGTGTTTTCTACGTGGTATGGTCGCTGCCGATCTTCACCTCAGCCAACCCAATCAGCCTGTCAACCCGCCTCGCAGTGCCACCTCAATCCCATCCAACACCTCGCACCTCGCCCTCGCTCCTCGGGCAAGGATACACCAGCCATCACGCGTCTCGGCGATCATCAATCCACTTACACGAGCAAGACACTGCAGGTCGCGGTCGCACAGCCCTACAGCTGCGTCAGCTCCGCCATCCCAAACACAACCTATCCTACATTCCTGGCTCCTACCTCCATCCCACTCTACCTCCATCCATCCATCCATCCATCCATTCCCTCCATTCCCTCCCTCCCTCCCTCCCCTCCTCATTCTCTGAGTCACCCGGAACCTGCACACAGCCTCACCACGAGGCAGCCAGCCAGCACACAGCCAATGGAGCATTCCATCAACCACCGCCTGCTCCTGCACAATGCCCAAACAGTGCCTGTTGCCACAGTGACTATCGCGGGTGGCAACAGCATTACCGCAGACATTGCACACTGGCATGGCACTGCGAGGGAGGGGATGAGTGTCGAGAAGGTGAGAAGTTGGCGTGGGCATGGACTTGGGCAATTCTGGGATGAGGAGAGGCATGAAGGGCGGAGAAGGTGTGAAAAGTGCAGCAACACCGGGTATTCCCAGCCGGTCACCCATGCAAGTACTAACCCGGCCCGACGTAGCTTAACTTCGGTGATCGGACGAGAACCGGTGTTTTCTACGTGGTATGGTCGCTGCCGATCTTCACCTCAGCCAACCGACAATCAGCCTGTCAACCCGCCTCGCAGTGCACCACCTCAATCCTCCGTCCCGCACCTCACACCTCGCACCTCGCACCTCGGCCAACAAGATACACCAGCGATCACGCGTCTCGGCGAATCATCAATCCACTTACACAAGCAAGACACTGCAGGTCCGCTCGCACAGCCCTACCTTGCTGCGTCAGCTCTCGCTTCATCCCAAACACAACCTATCCTTCATTCCTGGCTGCCCTACCTCCATCCCACTCTACATCTCCATCCCTCCATCCCATCCATCCATCCATCCCTCCTCCCATTCCTCTCCCTCCCTCCATCCTCCTCATCTCTGCGTCACCAAGGAACCTGCACACAGCCTCACCACGAGCAGCAGTCAGCCACACACCCAATGGAGCATTCCATCAACCACCGCCTGCTCCTGCACAATGCCCTAAACCAGTACCTGTTGCCACCAGTGACTATCGCAGTGGCAACAGCATTACCGCAGACACTGCACACTGGCATGGGCACTGCAGGGAGGGGATGAGTGTCGAGAGAGAAGTTGGCGTGGGCATGGACTTGGGCATCAGTGGATGAGGAGAGGCATGGAAGAGGCGGAGAAGGGTGTGAAAAGTGGCAGCAACACCGGGTATTCCCAGCCGGTCACCCATGCAAGTACTAACCCGGCCCGACGTAGCTTAACTTCGGTGATCGGACGAGAACCGGTGCTTTCTACGTGGTATGGTCGCTGCCGATCTTCACCTCCAACCGACAATCAGCCTCTCACCGCCTCGCAGTGCCACCTCAATCCTCCAACCTCACTCGCACCTTCGCACCTCGGCCAAGGACACCAGCGATCACGCGTCTCGGCGAATCATCAATCCACTTACAACAGCAAGACACTGCAGGCCGCGGTCGCACAGCCCTACAGCTCCGTCAGCTCTCGCATCCCAAACACAACATTTCCTACATTCTGGCTGCCTACCTCCCTCTACATCCTCCATCCATCCATCCATCCATCCCCTCCATTCCTCCCTCCCTCCCTCCCTCCCTCCTTTCTCTGAGTCACCAAGGAACCTGCAGACAGCCTCACCACGGGCAGCCAGTCAGCCACACACCCAATGGAGCATTCCATCAACCACCGCCTGCTCCTGCACAATGCTCCAAACCTGTGCCTGTTGCCACAGTGACTATCGACAGTGCAACAGCATTACCGCAGACATGCACACTGGCATGGGCACTGCGAGGGAGGGGATGAGTGTGGAAGGTGAAGTTGGCGTGGGCATGGACTTGGGCATCAGTGGATGAGGAGAGGCATGGAAGAGGCGGAGAAGGGTGTGAAAAGTGGCAGCAACACCGGGTATTCCCAGCCGGTCACCCATGCAAGTACTAACCCGGCCCGACGTAGCTTAACTTCGGTGATCGGACGAGAACCGGTGTTTTTCTACGTGGTATGGTCGCTGCCGATGTTCACCTCTGCCAACCGACAATCAGCCTCTCACCCGCCTCGCAGTGCCCACCTCAATCCTCCAAACTCGCACCTTGCACCTCGGCCAACAAGACACCAGCCATCACACGTCTCGGCGACTCATCAATCCACTTACAACGAGGCAAGACACTGCAGGCCGCGGTCGCACAGCCCTTGCTGCGTCAGCTCCCTTCATCCCAAACACAACATCCTTCATTCCTGGCTCCCTACCTCCATCCCACTCTACATCGCTCCATCCATCCATCCATCCATCCATCCATCCTCCATTCCTCCCTCCCTCCCTCCCTCCTCCTCTCCTCTGCGTCACCCAAGGAAAGCCTGCACACAGCCTCACCACCGGGCAGGCAGTCAGCCACACACCCAATGGAGCATTCCATCAACCACCGCCTGCTCTGCACAATGCTCCAAACAAGTGCCAGTGCCTGTGCCAGTGCCAGTTTCAGTGACTATCGCAGTGGCAACAGCATTGTCGCAGACATTGCACACTGGCATGGGCACTGCAGGGAGGGGATGAGTGTCGAGAGAAGTTGGCGTGGGCATGGACTTGGGCAATCTGGATGAGGAGAGGCATGAAGGGGCGGAGAAGGGTGTGAAAAGTGGCAGCAACACCGGGTATTCCCAGCCGGTCACCCATGCAAGTACTAACCCGGCCCGACGTAGCTTAACTTCGGTGATCGGACGAGAACCGGTGTTTTCTACGTGGTATGGTCGCTGCCGATCTTCACCTCTGCCAACCGACAATCAGCCTCTCACCCGCCTCGCAGTGCCCACCTCAATCCTCCAAACTCGCACCTTGCACCTCGGCCAACAAGACACCAGCCATCACACGTCTCGGCGACTCATCAATCCACTTACACGAGGCAAGACACTGCAGGCCGCGGTCGCACAGCCCTTGCTGCGTCAGCTCCCTTCATCCCAAACACAACCTATTTCCTTCATTTCTGGCTCCCTACCTCCCATCCACTTCTACATCGCTCCATCCATCCATCCATCCATCCATCCCCTCCATTCCTCCCTCCCTCCCTCCTCCTCCCTCCCTCCTCTTCTCTGCGTCACCCAGGAAAGCCCCTGCAGACAGCCTCACCACCGGGCAGGCAGTCAGCCACACACCCAATGGAGCATTCCATCAACCACCGCCTGCTCCTGCACAATGCTCCAAACAAGTACCTGTGCCAGTGCCAGTTTCAGTGACTATCGACAGTGCAACAGCATTGTCGCAGACACTGCACACTGGCATGGGCACTGACAGGGAGGGATGAGTGTGGAGAAGTTGGCGTGGGCATGGACTTGGGCAATCAGTGGATGAGGAGAGGCATTGAAGGGGCGGAGAAGGGTGTGAAAAGTGGCAGCAACACCGGGTATTCCCAGCCGGTCACCCATGCAAGTACTAACCCGGCCCGACGTAGCTTAACTTCGGTGATCGGACGAGAACCGGTGTTTTCTACGTGGTATGGTCGCTGCCGATGTTCACCTCTGCCAACCGACAATCAGCCTCTCACCCGCCTCGCAGTGCCCACCTCAATCCTCCAAACTCGCACCTTGCACCTCGGCCAACAAGACACCAGCCATCACACGTCTCGGCGACTCATCAATCCACTTACACGAGGCAAGACACTGCAGGCCGCGGTCGCACAGCCCCACTTGCTGCGTCAGCTCCCTTCATCCCAAACACAACCTATCCTTCATTCCTGGCTCCCTACCTCCATCCCACTCTACATCGCTCCATCCATCCATCCATCCATCCATCCATTCCTCCATTCCTCCCTCCCTCCCTCCCTCCCTCCCTTCTCTGCGTCACCCAGGAAAGCCTGCAGACAGCCTCACCACCGGGCAGGCAGTCAGCCACACACCCAATGGAGCATTCCATCAACCACCGCCTGCTCCTGCACAATGCTCCAAACAAGTGCCATGCCAGTGCCAGTGCCAGTTTTCAGTGACTTCGACAGTGCAACAGCATTGTCGCAGACACTGCACACTGGCATGGGCACTGACAGGGAGGGGATGAGTGTGGAGAAGTTGGCGTGGGCATGGACTTGGGCAATCAGTGGATGAGGAGAGGCATTGAAGGGGCGGAGAAGGGTGTGAAAAGTGGCAGCAACACCGGGTATTCCCAGCCGGTCACCCATGCAAGTACTAACCCGGCCCGACGTAGCTTAACTTCGGTGATCGGACGAGAACCGGTGTTTTCTACGTGGTATGGTCGCTGCCGATGTTCACCTCTGCCAACCGACAATCAGCCTCTCACCCGCCTCGCAGTGCCCACCTCAATCCTCCAAACTCGCACCTTGCACCTCGGCCAACAAGGACACCAGCCATCACACGTCTCGGCGACTCATCAATCCACTTACACGAGCAAGACACTGCAGGCCGCGGTCGCACAGCCCCTTGCTGCGTCAGCTCCCTCATCCCAAACACAACCTATCCTTCATTCCTGGCTCCCTACCTCCATCCCACTCTACATCGCTCCATCCATCCATCCATTCATTCATCCATCCATCCATCTATCCGTTGCTCCATTCCGCCCTCCCTCCCTCTTTCCTCTTCTCTGCGTCACCCAGAAAGGCTGCAGACAGCCTTACCACCGGGCAGGCAGTCAGCCACACACCCAATGGAGCATTCCATCAACCACCGCCTGCTCCTGCACAATGCTCCAAACAAGTGCCATGCCAGTGCCAGTGCCAGTGCCAGTTTCAGTGACTATGACAGTGCAACAGCATTGTCGCAGACACTGCACACTGGCATGGGCACTGACAGGGAGGGGATGAGTGTCGGAGGTGAAGTTGGCGTGGGCATGGACTTGGGCAATCAGTGGGATGAGGAGAGGCATTGGAAGGGGCGGAGAAGGGTGTGAAAAGTGGCAGCAACACCGGGTATTCCCAGCCGGTCACCCATGCAAGTACTAACCCGGCCCGACGTAGCTTAACTTCGGTGATCGGACGAGAACCGGTGTTTTCTACGTGGTATGGTCGCTGCCGATGTTCACCTCTGCCAACCGACAATCAGCCTCTCAACCCGCCTCGCAGTGCCCACCTCAATCCTCCAAACTCGCACCTTCGCACCTCGGCCAACAAGACACCAGCCATCACACGTCTCGGCGACTCATCAATCCACTTACACGAGCAAGACACTGCAGGCCGCGGTCGCACAGCCCTTGCTGCGTCAGCTCCCTTCATCCCAAACACAACCTATCCTTCATTCCTGGCTCCCTACCTCCATCCCACTCTACATCGCTCCATCCATCCATCCATCCATCCATCCATCCATCCCTCCATCCCTCCCTCCCTCCCTCCCTCCTCTTCTCTGCGTCACCCAAGGAAAGCCTGCAGACAGCCTCACCACCGGGCAGGCAGTCAGCCACACACCCAATGGAGCATTCCATCAACCACCGCCTGCTCCTGCACAATGCTCCAAACAAGTGCCACCTGCCAGTGCCAGTGCCAGTGCCAGTTTTCAGTGACTACGACAGTGCAACAGCATTGTCGCAGACATTGCACACTGGCATGGGCACTGACAGGGAGGGGATGAGTGTGAGAAGTTGGCGTGGGCATGGACTTGGGCAATCAGTGGGATGAGGAGAGGCATTGAAGGGGCGGAGAAGGGTGTGAAAAGTGGCAGCAACACCGGGTATTCCCAGCCGGTCACCCATGCAAGTACTAACCCGGCCCGACGTAGCTTAACTTCGGTGATCGGACGAGAACCGGTGTTTTCTACGTGGTATGGTCGCTGCCGATGTTCACCTCTGCCAACCGACAATCAGCCTCTCACCGCCTCGCAGTGCCCACCTCAATCCCATCCAAACTCGCACCTTGCACCTCGCCAACAAGACACCAGCCATCACACGTCTCGGCGACTCATCAATCCACTTACACGAGGCAAGACACTGCAGGCCGCGGTCGCACAGCCCCTTGCTGCGTCAGCTCCCTTCATCCCAAACACAACCTATCCTTCATTTCCTGGCTCCCTACCTCCATCCCACTCTACATCGCTCCATCCATCCATCCATCCATCCATCCCTCCATTCCTCCCTCCCTCCCTCCCTCCCTCCTCTTTCTCTGCGTCACCCAGGAAAGCCTGCAGACAGCCTCACCACCGGCAGGCAGTCAGCCACACACCCAATGGAGCATTCCATCAACCACCGCCTGCTCCTGCACAATGCTCCAAACAAGTGCCACTGCCAGTGCTGCCAGTGCCAGTGCCAGTTTCAGTGACTACGACAGTGCAACAGCATTGTCGCAGACACTGCACACTGGCATGGGCACTGACAGGGAGGGGATGAGTGTGAGAGAAGTTGGCGTGGGCATGGACTTGGGCAATCAGTGGATGAGGAGAGGCATTGAAGGGCGGAGAAGGGTGTGAAAAGTGGCAGCAACACCGGGTATTCCCAGCCGGTCACCCATGCAAGTACTAACCCGGCCCGACGTAGCTTAACTTCGGTGATCGGACGAGAACCGGTGTTTTCTACGTGGTATGGTCGCTGCCGATGTTCACCTCTGCCAACCGACAATCAGCCTCTCACCCGCCTCGCAGTGCCCACCTCAATCCTCCAAACTCGCACCTTGCACCTCGCTCCTGGCCAACAAGGACACCAGCCATCACACGTCTCGGCGACTCATCAATCCACTTACAACGAAAGCAAGACACTGCAGGTCCGCTCGCACAGCCCACTACAGCTGCGTCAGCTCCCTTCATCCCAAACACAACCTATCCTTCATTTCCTGGCTCCCTACCTCCATCCACTCTACATCGCTCCATCCATCCCCCCATTCCATCCATCCATCCATTCCTCCATTCCTCCTCCCTCCCTCCCTCCTCCTTCTCTGCGTCACCCAGGAAAGCCACGGAGACAGCCTCACCACCGGGCAGGCAGTCAGCCACACACCCAATGGAGCATTCCATCAACCCACCGCCTGCTCCTGCGCACAATGCTCCAAACAAGTGCCACTGCCAGTGCCAGTGCCAGTGCCAGTTTTCAGTGACTACGACAGCTGCAACCGGCATTGTCGCAGACACTGCACACTGGCATGGCCCACTGACAGGGAGGGGATGAGTGTGGAAGAAGTTGGCGTGGGCATGGACTTGGGCAATCAGTGGATGAGGAGAGCATTGAAGGGGCGGAGAAGCGGTGTGAAACCAGTGGCAGCAACACCACCGGTATTCCCAGCCGGTCACCCATGCAAGTTACTAACCGGCCCGACGTAGCTTAACTTCGGTGATCGGACGAGAACCCCGGTGTTTTCTTTACTGGTATGGTCGCTGCCGATGTTTCACCTCTGCCAACCGACAATCAAGCCTCTCACCCGCCTCGCAGTGCCCACCTCATATCCTCCAAACTCGCACCTTGCACCTCGGCCAACAAGACACCAGCCATCACACGTCTCGGCGACTCATCAATCCACTTACACGAGGCAAGACCACTGCAGCCGCGGTCGCACAGCCCCTTGCTGCGTCAGCTCCCTTCATCCCAAACACAAACCTATCCTTCATTCCTGGCTATGTCCCTACCTCCATCCACTCTACATCGCTCCATCCATCTCTATCATCATCCATCCATCGTCATTCCCTCCATTCCTCCATCTCCCTCCATCCCTCCTCTTCTCCTGCGTCCACCCAGGAAAGCCAGCAGACAGCCTCAGCCACCGGGCAGCCAGTCCAGGCCGACACACCCAATGGAGCAATTCCATCAACCACCGCCTGCTCTCCTGCACAATGCTCCGAAACAAGTGCCAGTGCCCAGTGCCAGTGCGCAGTGCCAGTGCCAGTTTCAGTTGACTACGACCAGTAACATGCAAGCGCATTGTTCGCAGACACTGCCACACTGCATGGGCACTGACAGGGAGGGGATGAGTGTGGAGAAGTTGGCGTGGGCATGTGTTCTTGGCAATCAGATGGATGAGGAGAGGCATTGAAGGGGCGGAGAAGGTGTGCCGGGGGTGGGTTTGACAGAGATTGTATTATGGACTAATGGGGAACACCTCACTAATAACCAATCCCTTGCTGCTCACTCCTCCTGGCACATATTGTCCATTTTTTTATTTTGTGATAATACTCTCTATAATCTACACTCACAGTAGCTCGAGACTGTTTTACTGAAAATTCATAAACCACCCACTTGTGGCGACGATCACAGGCGATATCTGTGCGACACATTGCCTCTTAATTAATGCGTATGAGTAGTACCATCGCGGAATGAAAATAAGAGATAATAAAAGCAGACTTTCTGAATTTAGTCCACTTCATTCAGTTTGTTTACCTCTCCATTTGTAAGAAAATTGCGTCTAATAGTCAGGATAACGATTCTATGGACAGTTCATTTGCAGTTCTGACGCCAACAAAAAGGGCAACTCCCTGTCCTCACACCATTTATTAGGCATTCCCCTCGTACCAGACCACAAGCATGAATGTCCACGGACAAAGAACGCCTCGGTGGAACACTACCGAGCACCCAAGGAGGTCCGCAGACAACTGGATGTCCCGGGTGTGAGGTGTGTGCGCCATGAGTGTTGGGAAAGAGAGAGAGAAGCGTCGTCGACCATTAGTATGCGTTTGGGGTTCATCGGTTCTAGTCGGCGTTCCATCATAATGGAGGCGTCCCAAATCTAGAGTCGTGGCCAGCGTCAGTCACATGATTGTCTTTTTTGGAGGATGGCTTAGCAGTGTATTCAGCCAATGCCTCATTCCGCTGTATCTCAGCGGCTAGCCTTACGCCCCACACACCACTGGTGCGCAGCATCACCGGCAGGTCGTCTCGCGATTCGACGGAACGAGAGGCGGGATGGCCGCAAAGGGCAGAGAGTCAGACAGATATGAATCTATCCCAATCTAATGAGCTGAAGGACTTATCCCAGCGAAATGAATAAAAAAATGGGCAACGAATTTTTACTTTTCCACGGTCATATTACTCGTCATTATCTGGAGTTTATTCGCTGAAGTAAGAAATTGAACAGCCGAGCCCTCTTCTTTTTATTATAAACGTTTACAAAGAATATCCTGATTTTCAAAAGTAAATAGTTGGTTTGGTCACAAGTGAAGTGGACATGATTTCGGGTTATTGCAAGAGTTATGATCTTATGATGTATTACTTCCAGAGATATTTCAAGAAGAACAATGATTGGTCTTTGTCAAGAGCTGATTCAGCTCAGTCTGCCTAGGTGAATTTTGGAAATTCATCCCAGGCTGCTGGTGGCATGCTCGGCTAATAAAACAGGAATTAATGTGTTCATTGTGGTTTTCTCTAATGATTCCACCTGGGGCGCATCGGTCTGTCGTCTCGTCTCCTCGCGCTACCCCGCCCTGCATTCTGGTCACGCTTCGAGGATCATTAAAAAATTCTGTCAACTTTTGATTCACCCTTAACCTTCGTGTTTACTCGGATGCTTCTCGAATCATAAACACTCCTCCCGCTCCTTCGTTGGTGTATTTATTGCCTAATATGCCGATTTTTACGCCAGTTTCCATCCTTGACTAAGGTCTGCTTTTTTAATTATTTTAGAAATAGAGTTAATCACGCCCTTCGGCATGCTGCTAAGT
>QEYB01000503.1:0-27054 GCA_017562135.1 Dipylidium caninum
GGGATGTGATAGAGTGAGCAAACGATCCTTCTCTTATATGAGTTGTCCTCAGGGGCATAATTTTAACAGGTTGCCCAAGTTACACAGGGCCCAACCCCTTTATTTGGGGTTTTTTTTTTTTTTTTTTTTTTTTGGGTACCACTTTGGGGGGGGGGGAAAAGCCGGAACAAGAGAGGCGATTTTCTAAACCGACGACTAGCGGAGAAAGGTACAGTATCCCCAAAGTAGCTCATAATTTGTATGAAATAATTCTCTTTAGCTTCTTTGACGGGACCCTGTGGCGCGTGCATATGCGATTGTGTGAGTGCAGCGAAGGCAGTGAAGGAACTGAGAGTGGGTGACGAGTGGTGGGATCATTGTGTTTTAAATGGCCAATCGGCTATGGCGCATGTAATAGTCATATTTGGCTACTTGTGACCTGATGTTCCCTTGGGGTCTAGTGTAGAGTGTTATGTGAGAGGAATGTTAAGGTTAATTTGTGTGGATTGATTTGGCTTGTGCTTGACATATTTGAGCGGTGGGTGTCGTACCATTGGTGTAATTATGTGACATTTGTGAGTTATGGTAAGTGGCTTTTAATTTTTTTTACTGAGAATTGTGGAAAATTCTCAATATTCGCCAAGGTGTGAGTTATGTGTTATATGTCATGTAAGGTAACTTTTTATACTTCGGGGAAGTTGATTAATGAATAGAACTTAAGGGAGGGTGGATAGTAAGAGGGAAGGGAGCAAGGTTGAAAAGAGTGTTGGAGGTAGAAGTGACTAGTTGAGAGGAGAGATGTGGGCAGGCAGGGCAGGCAGGCAGGCAGGCAGGCAGGCAGGCAGGCAGGCAGCAGGGCAGGCAGGCAGGCAGGCAGGCAGGGCATGGGCAGGCAGGCAGGCAGGCAGGCAGGCAGGCAGGCAGGCAGCAGGCAGGCAGGCAGGCAGCAGGCAGCAGGGCAGGCAGGCAGTGAAGTAGCAGCGTAGGTAAAAAGTCTTTTAAATTATGAGAATTGGATTGACTACACCGGAGCGAAATGCCTTCGTGAGGAAGAATTGTTTAAAAATGCAACTCTTGCTGCTGAGTGAACGTCGTGGCTGAAAATGGCCATATTTATGGTGAATATTTTGAGTTTGTGGATGCGGTCGTGAAAATGAAAGGCACTTTATTAATAGGCATTCAAATGTTTATATGTTCTGGGCGACATTGGCACACTCATCAAAAATGGCATTCTTCCGCTCGAATAAGGTTCGCCCATACTGAGTCATTTATGAAGTAGATGCTAATATCAACCTCTCTTAGCCTTGAGACGAAGTGATAGAATTTTTTAAAGGAGATGGTGGGTGAAGTGTTAGAAAGCTTCTCTTTTCTCCCTAGCCTTACGTGAAGATTTTCCGATTGAACCCCCCTAGCGATGCATACTTTACCTCTTGCTTTTCTTCATCCCCCGGGAAGAACAGACAGCCAAAAGGGTAATTGGCTCGTTCGCTAGTTACTATTGGCCTCCCTTTCATCTTATTTAGCTTAAAGGCTCCAGTCTTTCTTTAGGCACCCAATTTGAGTTGACCCTATGCGTGTGACAAGGAGAGCAGAGAATGAGGAGGAGGAGGAGGAGGAGGGGAGGCAATAGGAGAGGCATTTTTGAGGCTGCTTGGAGCAGTTAAAGAAGAGGCGGGCAGCAAGCGTGAACAAAGCAATATTTTCAAGAGGTTCCAAAAAGTGTGACATTATCGGACACTTCATCGGCTCACCAGCTTCTCGTACTCCGATGCGCTTCCCCCCTCTAAAGGTCTCACCGATTTCTTATCATCCACTCACGTCATCCTACCTCCTTTCCGCAGAAGCAAACAAATATAGATCGCGAGTCTTCTTTTTTTCGCTTGCAAATAATTAAGTCATTTGGATAAAATGCCTTCAGAAATTTGATACAACTTGCACCAATGCTTGAAAACAATGTACACTGGTCGCTTACAGATGTCCTGTAGATGCCTTCGTCGGCGGCGTCTCCTCACTGTAAAAGCTTTCGGTTGGCACCCGTATGCAGAGGAGACCATTCTCTTCAGTCAATGATCACTTGTAAACCCGTTGCACCACACTACTGGCCCAGGAGAGGACTACTTTCATTGTAAGATGAGTAAATGAACTCCTCACCGCCATTTTCGTTTCGAGTGTCCTTTTTCTAAGGGTTCAGAGTCCATCCATTTTACCAGACTTCATCCTTGCCAATAGCAAGGGTCCACCAAACCCGTTGGCAGTAATGCGCAAATGTGGAATGTAAGATTTTCTGCGGCCTCTCCTCCCTGCGATGCGTTGGTTGGCAACTTGTGTGTCAAAACGATCAGTCATAAATAAAACCATTGCACCTCAGTTCTCAGAGGGCTACGTTGATCGGTAAGATGAAGTAAGCGAACACTCACGGCATAACGTTGGAGTGCGTTCTTCAGCGATTCAGAGCCATCTTCCGCCAAGACTCCTCTTCTTCCTCCCCCGACTCCACACATAATCCAATCTCCCGACCGCGTGAGTCGTCCTCTGTCCTCCCCTTCTCCCGTCCCCCTCTTCGGTCTTACCTCCTCTTTCCTTCTGCTTCTGCCTTCTGGTTCCCTTGATTCCGTGCATCTCTTGCCTTTCGCTTCCGCATTCGCCTCTGAAAATAATCTTGCATTGCCTATTCCTTCATTCGCCATTATCTTCTTCTTCTCCCTCTCTCTTCACCACTTCGTCTTTCCCCTTTTCCCCCCCCGGTCGCCGCAACCACATAATCATCCCCATCGCAATCGATTTCCATTTCCGTCCCCGCTTCCGTCTACCGCCGGCCGCATTCGCGTCCGCCTCCGTGCTCCGTTCCTATCTCCGCATCCGCTTCTGGTTTTCTCCCCCGCCTCCGCCTCCGCTTCGGCATCGCCTGTCCGACGCCGGACTCCGACTTCGACTCCGTCCTCCGCCTGCCCTTCTTTGTCTGTCCTTTCCACCTCCCACTTCCCACGTCTACTCCCCGCTCCCCGATTCTACCTCCTCTTTCCCCCCTCCCTCCGCTCCCAAATCCTCCAAGGCCCTTCTTCGTTCTCCACCTCGCGTGTGCCGTGTCTGTTTCCTATGCTTACTGTCCCACCTCCTCTTGCCCTTTCCACCCTCTTACGTCGTCCACTGTTTCTGTCTCCATTCCTGCCAAAGCCAAAGCCAAGCCGAAACCGAAGCCATCAACCTCTGGACTTTGACTCCCTCCTCCCCTTTTGTCCCAGTCTCCTCAGCAGTTCCGCTTCCTCTTCTTAATTGTGCTGACACTTCTCTTCCGCCTTGCAACCCTGCACCTGCACCTCCAATTTCCACTTCTACTTCTACCCCTCGCTTCAATACTTCGTCTTCCTCACTAACTTCGAGGATAGTGGTAAGGGCTCGAAGGTGCATTGAAAATTTACAGCATCATTGCCGTTGGCAACCCCCATTGCAAAAAGCAGGTGCTGGGAGGCTTTTCAACCCCGCCCTTTTCTTCAAAATGAGACGTCTCTCTTCCTTTCCTCACCCCCTTGCAAGAAGTTACTGTTCACCTTACCACCTTCTGGCAGAAGCGCTAGATGAGTCCCTCCTTTCTTCCTTCTCTGAGTGGGGGGATGCGCGCTGACTGGATTGCGTCGACAGAGGGCAACTTGACTGGTCTCACAGTCCGGCACAATCCCCTTCACTCATTCACGGGACAATGTCTGAGTGTGCAAACAAATAGAAAAGGAGATAGTCGGTATGGCCCAACGGCCCAGAGGAACGGGGAGGATGCAAGTTTATCGCCTATTGGCGCACTGCTTAAAAGAGTTTAGAGGAGAAAAAAGACTAAAGACATTCTTCTCCTCCATCACGAAGACATGGTTTACCTCCCAAGTTGCAGCCTCGGGGCTCGATGGTACATGATATGCTCCTGGCAAGCTTTCTCAAACGCCACATTCAACGAATTGCTGACACCCCGGCGCTGGAAGATGAACCGTCGGCCTTGGACGATCTGAACTCTTCACTGCAATTAGCCAACGAGGACAGGAGAATGAGATAAGGCCGAACAAAGACCAGCAATGAAGCAACTAATCCGAGAAGAGTGCAACCGTCCACATGCCGTTCACATACCGTCCACTTGCTCAGTCCACTTTTCATAGACTGGCGATATGACCCGAAGTGCCCAGAATGACGCCACATTCTTCGAAGGCAAATGCGACGAAAACAATTCCTACCAGCTCTTCATTCATTGGTAAGCGCAAAACCACAACAGAGGGAGAGCAAACGTCAAGCTCGCAAAGTGACTTTCGCCACGAGGAAGGCGTCAACAATTCAAATCAATGAACTAATAGCTCACATCGATTTTATGGCGCGTCGTAATTCTTCATGCCATGCGTTGGCAGCACTTTCGTGAGTGGGCGCGTTTCGCAGTTGTCCAGAGTAAAGTAAAGCGCCATGCACGTTATGTCGTGGCTGCTTTAGGCAGCGGCGGCAAGGCCATACTCTCGTAAGGTGGTAATGGGCACAATTTTGGCACTTCTGGCTGAATTCAAACAGGACCTATGCGATGAGGCGCCACGCAATTAGTGCAAGCTCACAGTCTAACTGCTTCCCGAACTGCTGACTTGTTCATTACCAACGTTTCGCCTTCTGCGCTGCTTTCCCTTTCACTTTCGCCTATCGCACGGCGGTCAATCCCACGTTTCTGCTTCTGCTAATCGCATTTCCGCAGTCTTAGTGCGACCTCTATGTACCATTTTGAGTGTTTCTTAGTTCTTCGTTCACACATTTGGCTACAACTGTAATGTCTCCTACAAATCAACTAAGTCAAATCCACTTCCCTCGTCATCACATTAGCCCATTCTCTCTCCTGCAATGCTTTTGCAAAGCGCACATTTCCGGCTGCTTCAGCAAGATCGCCTGTCAACCCATACTCCGCCCTCGATATCAATTCTGGTGAGAGTGAATAGACAGTTTCCTCTCCCTCTAGTCACCTTAATTCTGAGTTGTCCTCTACATTATTTCATTTATGGCGCCACCATTCGGGAGCACTTTTCTCCACAGGCATGCGAAAGAGCTTTGTTTGGTCCAACCGATGATTTCCGCTTCTCCTCACTCTTCTTCACATCTTTAGTGCGGATAAGCCGCAATCTGGTCCTTGTATTCACCATATACAGTGAGATAAAAGACAGCCGAATTGGGATACCAAACACTATAAGCCTCAAAGGTTAACCTCTCAAGGTTGCCATTACCCCTCTTGTGGAATTGAGCGCTCCAATACCAAAGGAATCGGAACAAATAAGCGAGGAACTTTGAACTCTAAGGAGATCAACAAATGGGTCCATTTCCCCTCTAAGTATAATCGTGTATATATATTACTTGATGATAAGCTCCGCCAATCCCAGACAAATGGTTTACACCGGCGACTATTGCGGGACATGTCGAGTTGGCTGCCTGAAAGATGCAGATGGAGAACATACGCGAAACAGGACGACACACAGTGGGAACACACTCTGCTTCACTGGAAAGAATAACATCTATCGTCGACTGTTCTTAAGGAAGAGATTACTTGCTGCTGGACTCACGGAGCAGAAAGTGGAAGTGACGCAGTAGTTGCCGGTGCATCGGGCAAATTAGACGTCATACGCCAAAATAAGGCGTCTGAAGCAGGATCTGGTGATTTCAGGCGATGAACCGCACGCTTCTGCTAAAGGATCAGTCGCGCTTGCACACCGGATTCCCATTTTACCACTCATCCTCTGTTCATTTATTAGTTTTGCTTACGGCAGAGCCAAAGATGACTCTATTCTTGCATCAGATTATTGTGTCTTGATGCCATTGAAGCCTTGTCTAGGACCCCTGACTCCTGTCGGGGGCAAAAATCACAGTTACGTTTACGGGAGGTGAATAGAGGAATATTGAACAGTTACAACCAACGCATCCCCTCTTGCATTCTTGCAATTTTTCCCATCAATCCTCAATTCCATGAAGTGGTTGGCTCCGCGGCTCCGTGCCCACTTCTTACCGATGCAGCTTCGGACACATATGACACAACCCGACCGTATAAGTCTTCAGTCTCTCCCGACTTCGGACCCTGCACTGATGCACTGAAGGCAGAAAGGAACGACCCGACGGTTGGGAGACACTTTTGAGGGCGGCCAGTGGCATGCGAAATTGTGGAGGGGAAGACGAACCGCGTCCGTTGGGTGGTAAGAGAGGATAAGAGATTGACTGCGGACAGCTCTCGTGACTTCTATTGGATCGTTGATCTTTTTTAGAGGGCCTAACCACGTTTGACTGTCCCAGCGCCAACCACCCTTTTCGACGCACCTACTGTTCGGTTATCAGCATTAAATTCACTTATTCTTGACTCGCAGCCCATTCCTCCTAACTCTCGCAATCAACGAGGATGACGTTCGTGTTCTGGGGCGTCCAGTAGCAGTGAAAAGGAGGCAGCATCTTCTAACTTCCCATTTTTCACGACGACCCGTCACTCATCGCTTGCACGATTTCGTTTTGTGCGTCCACTTGGTAGAAATTATTCACAGTGTGGGTGTTCCCTCAGTTTGAATTCTCTTCACGACTGAAGTGAAAAGGTTTAGTTGGGCTGCCTGTAGTAGCTCACGAAGGAGTAGTTCGCTGCCTCCACACCTTGGAGAAGCCTGCGTTGTTGAGCGCGTTTTTTTAGTGTTGTGGATGTCTCTCCGCCGCCACAAATCAACCGTTTGCCGTCTATTTGACTACCTTTATTTCAATATACGGGCTGTTTTCCCTATATACCAAAGCTTTCTCTCACTACTTCTATTCGGTGGCTTGAAGGAAGATATATCACTTTGTGGCGGCATGTTGCTTCGGTAAACGAATGAGAAATAGTTTGCGGGTGTCGAGATTACGGACAGACTTAATGCCGAATGAGATATTTTAAACGCTTGCGCTGGTCGAAAAGTGAGCTTTCAGTGGAATAGGTAAGTCACCATATAAGAGAGTGGGGGGCGATTGCGCGTGAGCAAAGTCAAGAGTGGGACAGGATGGCGAAAGGTTAATTAGGTGACGTTAAGTCACCATGTTCACATTCCCTCCCCCTTTTCCGCCAGAACTCCCCTTCGGTTGCTCATTTGGATACTATTCGGCTTAAAGCTGTACGGTTTTTGTGTTGACAGAAGAACACCATCAATGCTAAAGTCGTCTCTTAGCCAAGGCCGACTCGAAAACTGACAGTTGACAACGAGCTGGTTGCAACCTCCCTCATCGCTTAGGAGTGAAGAAGGTCTTGAGATTTGGGGAGGGAACACAATGAAGTTTTTGCGTGACTAGGATATGAAACAGTCGTCCACGCAGGACATGCTTAAGGTTTGTGCCCTTTCGTAAAAGACTTTCAGCTGACGGCTTATTTGCGCAGTTGAGAGGTGGAAAGAGGTGAAGATCAAAGGGGACAGAAACGATGAGGAGAACGAGGAAAAGGGGCTAAAAGCAGGGACCGAAGTTTGCTGTCCGAAGCACGTGGATGGCAGCCGTGAAAGCAAAAAGTTCATTTGAAGAACTAGCGAGGGAACGATGTGCCTCTACAGCCTGGTGCACTCATATTCTTGGCTAATCGATCTTTAGGCCTTTTGCATTTCGCGCCCTCCAAATTAACGTCCGAATCACAACTTTAGCCCGCCACTCAAAAAGAGCGTCGGGGGGGTGGAGAACCGAGAACCTGCGACTTCGATTGACTATATCACGAGACTGTCTTGCATGAAAGCAATCGAGGTTGATCTTTAATTTGTAATGTCTGCCGGAACAAGCGTAATGCAACCACTGAGTCCCGTGAATGTCGGAAGAGAGCGCGGTAGGCAGAAATCTCCCGCCTAGGCCGGTATATAACCACCGTGATCGGGAAAGAACCTTTGTCGAAGTGGGATTAGAATTCAGTTGAAGGAGCTCCGTCTTTTCGCTGTCACAGAAACAGACTCGCGTTTTGACGTGATAATGTCCACCTTTCTAAGGAAAGCCGAAAAAGAGATGGCTTGGTCTGCGCCAATCGCGAGACGAAGTAATTTTTACCGAATTTGGAAAATTCTACAGAAACTTTATTCCCGTCACTATATTGGTGGAGGAAATAAAGCGACTAATTCCCAATTTTTAATGCCTCTGCGTCTTTCGCAGACTCCAATCCAACAGGTTTCAGACTGCTGAGAATGTAGCAGGCACCAAATGGCGGCGACAGGAAAGGCGGATTAAATATCCGTGACCTCTTTGGTAAGGAAAGAAAACTTTCTCCAACGTGTGCTGACTTCAAAACTGAGGTGCGAGAGGAGGCTTGAATGTCCGAAGCAGAAGAAAGAAGGTTGAGGCACCACTGTGGTTTGAGAGAGTGAAGCGTTAGGAAGGAGTTTGTCTCGAGGGCTTAAGGTGATTACGGAGTGTGAGGTGGGCGTGAAGGGTGGATAAAACACTTACGAAAAAGTGAGTTGCTACCAATTAAACTTACGTTATTAGGACTCTGACCGCTGTCGTGCTAGTCACCTCGAAGTTCTTCCTCTACCGACGCTCCAAGTGGACCAACACCCAGTCTTATCATTGCGTGAGTTTCCCCAAGACTCTCCCCTGTCAACCTTTCGGCCCCCAAAAATAAGTGTTGCACACGGAGGATGTTCAAGTAAATTGGTGGATGTCAACACGAAGAAAGGAGAGAGAGAAACGGCCGATACATTGCGCCTTAAATATGAAATTAAAACTGACGTCTTTCTCAACATGATTCCGTGTAAAGGGATCCATCATCTCCAGCCACAATAGGGCATTACCACCAAAACCCTCTTTGGATCATCGGTTGGGTTGTCACAAGTAGCTCTCTGAGTATCTTAAGCAACCTCCCATTCTTCTCCTGCTGCTGACTTGCCCCTGTTAGCTCTTCAGCATCGTCGATTGCACTATCCGCGGTGGTGAGGGAAGGCGATATCACCGTCGTTGTCACAACAGCGACGAGAATCATTTAGGGACGTGATCCCACCGCGAACTTCACAACTTTCCCCACCGCGGACTTTTCGCCACGATAAGCGACCGCATGGCTAAACGCATCGTCGATGCTTGGAAAGCCATAGTTGCTAGGCGTTTATTTTAGAATTCAAGTAGGGCCACATTTGAACGATAATAAAGTGACATTTAAAAACTGGGAGAAAGGAGCTCCAAAAATTTATAAAAGCACCGAAGAGAATGAAGCCTTCGCAAGTGGTTGGGGCCCTACACTTTGCCCACGAAAACTTCTCGCTTGCGAGAAGTTCGGCGACTAGATTTGCGTCGCGGAGATGCGAGTAGAAAGGCAAGGTGGTGCCAAAACGAGGAAGTCGCCACTCCACCAGGCCGAATCAAGCCGGCTGTCATTGTCGGTCAGAAAGGCTAGAAAAAAAAAAGGAGAGCATTGTCATCGATGACAAGATATTTGGGACACGAGGGTTGACAAATATGTGGAAGTGATGAAAATTTCCATAATCTATCGGAGGCCTTTAGACAAGCTGAATTTGTGAATAACAAAGGCTTTCGAGAAATTCATATGAGGCGTTAAATGTTTAAACTTACACAATTTCTCACAAGTTTTCCTCTTCAATACCAGTGTCACATCGTCTGAACGTAAAACAGGCCATATTGGGCCTTTGCGTTAATCTACGGATTTTATTTCGGCACAAAGCTCCACCCCGACGTGATGTTTTTGAAAGTACTTTTTACCTCACATAGCGCCTAGGGACTGCGCCCCGTCACTGCAACCTCCCACTGTCCACCTCCCGTCAGTCGCACAAAAACCCTCTTCATGTCCAGGGAGTTGGGCGGTCTCGACTCGTGTTGGCAGGAGGCCAATGTGACAAATGTCGGCCGGTTTGAAAACGGAGCATAGGAGGATCGAGGATGTGGACATTGCGAGGGAGGGAGAGCAAATGAGGCATGCCAACACCATGGTCATGTCGGAGCGCTTAGCCGGAAAGCGAGAGTAAGGGGTTGTTGGCTATGACAGAGACAGGCGTGAACACCAAGCGGGACACGCCGAGATTGCAAGCGTCATGTTGCCTTCCACGTAAGCCCATTGTTTAAAATAGTGAGTGGACGTTCCAATCGATGTCAGAAGAATTCGCGGGTACGGAGAAGAACGTCAACAGTCGCCCCAGATTCGTTAGAAGTTAGGGTGAAGGGAATCACAAATCAGGAAGGAAATATTTGGCGTCGCCGTGGGTTGAAACACTAGATTTTACAAGAAATCTTCCATACCGCATCCTCACAGCACCGAAATTGTTGAACTTAGAAGGTTCGCACCATGAAAAGCTTGAGCATTTCGCTGAGAAATTGGAATTTCACAGTCAAACATCTGACAGGCACATGTGCCATGGCTCAGCAGATTCGATGTTGAGGGCTGCTAGGCAGCCTCCGCCCTTCCCTCGCCTTTTGCGAGGGTTCTGGGTCAATGCAAAGTGGCAACTTGGTGGGTCCGCCATACGATGTCGAGGCCAAACGAGTTGCCTCTTACACACCCCGCCAGAGCTAACGGTTTCGTTAAAACGCCATTTCTCATTGCCTTTGAAAATCTGTGGTTGCCCGCGGTCCCAACATCCAACGCCAGTGAATCCGTCCTCCTCCAATCCCGCTAAAGTAATATGTTTTGAAAATTCCCCCAAAGTTGGCCGAGTCCGTCAACGATTGAAAACATGAATTAAATATCTCTTCAATAATTCAACTTCATAGGTATTGAATGATTTCTTTTTCCTTTCAAGACTCCTACGTGTGGTCCCGTGAAGCCCCTCCTCGACTCCCGGCGTTGTTGCGACGAGGCAAATATGCAGCAGGTTGGACGGAGAGTGTGCCCAGCAAAGTTAGCGCGTAAACAACTACAAAAATTTATTCTAGCCACTATAATTGTTCCAGGCATGATATAGTGTGTGCCAGGACTATTTGTGATAAGTGCGATAAGGTCCAGCTTAGAGAGGTAAAGTGAAACAGAGTCACGACCCACGCTCAGGCAACTTCACTTTTCTGGGGCCACTTTAACTTCATCTTTTCGTGTTGAAGGTGGGGCGTTCGTTCAATTGCAATTGTAAATTGGGGCATTTTGTTTAAAGATGCATTTAATTAGCCGCAGGCATTTAGCATCAGAGCCTGGGTTAGGCTCGACCCGCCACGAAGCTAAGTGCTACTTGATGAGAAGGCCAGAGTTTGGTGGGGAGAACTAGTCGCGCAACTAAACTCACCAAGACTCCCAAACTCTGGTGACAAGTCTCCTCGAGCAGACACATCGAAAGTCGTGGCGTTGATCCCACGTCAGCCGTTCAGTCCACCGCCAGGAAACCTAATGTCACGGGCGAATTGTTCAACATCCCACGATGAATTACGACGAGGCGACACGCGAGGTGGGTTTATGGCAGGAGGAGCCTGGCTCTAAAACGCCTACGTTATCAGTGGGATTGCGTTGTGATGATTGTACTTGTGAGTGAAGTTGATGAAACTGCACGATCCAATGAATTGCTAGATCAATCTTTCCCCTAAGCCCCATCGGTCTTACAGGAAGATCCCTTCAGAGGGCTTAAGTGGTTAGATTGGCGACATGCACTGTGAGCTACACTGAGATGAAAAGCTTGAAGCATCCCTGTTTCCAGTACCAATACTTAATCGCAATGGTCGTGTCGCCATGTCAACATCTTCTGGGTCCACCACGAGAAGGCTTCGAGTTAACACAAGGCATTTTTTTGCTTCGACGCAATGAGGGCACACTCTAAGTTAACTGCGAAAGTCTATTGCAAAAACAAGTGGAGTCCGTTCGTGGATGGAGGAGAGAAAAGTGGAATGAATAGGCAATTGACAGTGGTTGTTGAATGACAATTTCTCGTACGGTCCGTCTCCCCAACGCAATTATGCGTTCGCGCCGCGTAGCGGATGTTGCCATTCACTGGACATCCCCTTAGATCAAACGCAAACTCTGATGGTTTCAGTTGCACGTGAAGGAAGTTCGCAGCTGCAAGCAGGTTTTGTCCCAATAATGTGAAGCTACGCACATCACGCGTACTTCCGATTATAGTTTATGTCGCAGTTGAGGTGAGCGAAGGGAAATTGAACGGACGTCCTGGAAAGTTCTTGAGGTGATTTAAAGGAAGAAGTGACATTAGCGAACAATCATGTTCATTGCGACAAATGGGACAAATGTCGCGAATCTGCGCGTTACACGGAGAGAAAGCAGGGGTAAGGACAGCACCATTCACTCTGGCAATATAGGATGTGTACGATCAAAGCTTAGGTCGCCCGATTCGCAGTTGAATCCCATCAACCTCCCTCTTCGTCGAGCGCAAGGATACCGCTTACTCGCGACATCCACCTTAATCGACCGATTTAACAGACCAGTGAAAAAAAAAGTATTTGACTATTATTTGCGATTATCTTCACCCGCCTGACCTCTCCCAGTAAGGTGCCCTTTTAAACACGGGGGGTTTGGTGGGTGGAAAAAAAGGACATCAAGGGAGAAGAGGACCTATAGCCGGCATAAATCTCGTCTAATGGCTTTCTGTTACTCCAAAGAAGGTTCTGGTGGGTCAGATGAAACCGCTGGAAGTAATTCCCCTCATTCGTTCGTTCGATTACTCCTTGGGCGAGGATGCGTTCACTGGTCAAATATCCGATTCATGGGCGCGGTGATGTGAAATGCTTGTCAGCGAGGAATTAGCGAAGGACGCACTTTCACAGTTTCAAGGCCACTCACCACGTCGCGTCTTTCCTATCAATTTTTATAACCCCTTTTAAGGACAGTTGAGTGCAACTCGTCTTCGGAATGACTGCAACTCATTGACTCGCTGACTCCTCCTCCAAACTTGCGGAGGAATTTCACCCGGTAACCTTCACACTCTGCGCTCAATCCACCCACTTTGCCTTCCTTTCCTTCTCCCACGTTTGTAGGGGTGACGCGTGTGTTCTTAAACGTCATCCCACCAGAGTGACTTGAAGCACACGTCGTCTCGACGTCGGATATTGAAAAAGATTTGTAGTCATGAATCCCTGAAAGACTATCTCTCTCGGTGATGCGTGAATCCACCACCAGTGGAGACGCCGTTGAAGTGTGGAAGGCCTTGTATTTCTCCGCATTGAGGGCAATAGGGCACACTTGATAACGGTCCGAGAGTACCATTGAGGAGATGTCACTCTCAGTCGCCTTACCCAAGACGATTGACATTCTGCAGCGGTGGTTGGAAATGGCGGACAAATTTGAGGCAGAATAGTTTGTTGCTGACTAACACCAACTCATTACCTTCATCGTGAGAGGGTGCCAATGGTTGGCACTCGAGGGAAATCTTACGCATAAAGAAACATCATTTTATCTCATCTCGTCTTGTTTCATCTGAATTCCTTCAAAAATACACTACACTTGCGTTTGTCTACAACTTCGGATTTCGTTTTGTCCTACATGATTTGTATGGTGCACGTAGTGCCCTTAAGCCATCTGAGGAATGCATTTGTCCATGGAGAACTGCCTTGTACCTCATTTGCAGCGAACATAGTTAATTTAGAAATTTTGCCGCGACCACTCTTGGGAGAACTCAATGATTTGAGGCTAGTTAGCAACTAACTGATTTCTCTCAACTGCCCACACACTTCTACACAACACCCACAAGATGTCACTCGTCATGGTGATAGTGGGCGGACTAAGGGCACCCATCTGTACGTGGAATCTTATAGGTGATGACCCCGGGCTCAGCAAGTCTGACCTATTCCTCTCATTGCACAAAGATAGCAACTCTCCCTCAATTCCACAAATAACACCACTCGAGTCGGCTTTGTGTAGTGAAGGGATACAGGTCGTGCAAGGAACACAGAGAAGCGCCTGCAACCCCCAGAGGATGAGTGGTCACCGCGGCGAATTTCGGTCTCGAGTGCGGAAGGAATAATTGAGTGAATGAATTACAATTACGTAAGCTCGAGGAAAACAAACATCATTGAGTGGACGAATTGCAGGGAAGTGGAATCGACACGAGACTAAAAATTGGTCGAGAAGGACAACACGAGGTGACCGGCCTCGCAATCGCGAGAGTGCTTTCCCCGCTAGTGCCTCGCTGACCACCATCTTCCACCATCGCACGCAACTGGAGGAACCTTCCACTGAATCTCTCACCAATGACACTACCACGGTTTCCACGAAGTATTTAAACGAACGAATGGTAGTCTTCATCACACTCCAACGGCCGACTTTTTCAAGGGCGGTTGATGGTGGTAGACCGTTCTCTCTATCGTAGTACTGCTCTCTTTCTCTGTCCTCACTGGCAGATTTACAACGGTGCCCGGAGGATTAATTTCATAAACCATTAACTCTTCGATCAACGTCAACGTCAGGTTCTTGAGCTTCCTGCGACAGTCCGCTATACGGCGGTCCTCCAAATCCTCCATTTCGCATTGGTCTGACAACGGCTTCAATAAAGCGGCAGAGAGTGCAACACGTCGAGTGTTGAACTCGTCTCAGGTGTTCGTGAAAACTAGTGCTACAGTGGGTATCATACCACGTAGAAGATTTAAATGTCAAAAAGATGGTCACAACACCTCCTGGACATCAATCATTTCTTCGAGGAAACTGGAATAAACTATATTCGGAAAAGGAGGACAGTGGTCGAATGACGCAGCCCGTCGCCAGTAGGAGCGATTCCGCACCGTCCTACCCCTCGGTCATCAACAGGGGCGGGTGAGAAGAGAAGAGCTTCAAAAGTTAGCTAGTTTGGATCATCAAATACCGGGCGAATTCCTGTCCGGTTTCACTTTGAATTTCATCCCATCCATTAATCGATCCTTCCATCTGCATAATGTGAAACATTTGCAAAATGGTGGAATTGTAACGGCGCCAATTGCTTGAGATAAAATGGAAAAAATGCAATTGAGCGCTTTTCTACTAGGCAAATAAATGTCTCAAAGGCGACTAATGAGTGAACGATTAAGAAAAATATTCTCTAGTTGACCGTTAACTTGTCCTCAGCGCCGAAATTTCGTCATTCTTTACTGCTGCCTGTATGGTGCTTCTAGGAGATTTTCCAATTGGTGGCACCGTCTGGCACCTGCCAAATGAAGTTGACTAAGTGACCAATGGGAAACGGGCAGTGGTCGCAACTCTGATTCATTGCTATTGGCTGTCGTGGTCTATAAAGTTGGGTGTCGTTGACGTTGATTAATGTGGTGAATGACTTGAGAAATGACTCCTCACCGCTCAACCGTAAAATGTCGAAGGTGAAAATTTGAGCTTCCGTACGTAGCACTCACTTCTTCGTACAAATTCTGTGCCTTTTGTCTCCTTCACCCAAACTCGAAAGGCGTCTGGAATGTCACTCGTGTCCGACATGGACGGTTGTTGCTGTTCTGCATCTTCACACATCCGCCAGCGTAGATCAACTAATTTTTGTCGACTGGAGCAGTAAGTGAAGGAACTTCTCCACTAATCTCTATTCCTCCATCCTTCAGCGCCAGTTCCTCCATCAAAGATTCATCACTTCAGGACATTCTGCCACCCGGTGAGTCCTCGTTTGCACCAACCTTTCCCAACAATCTCACTTCGCCTTGCATTGATGTGGCACGCCAATACTCTTCGCAGCCTCATAGTAGTGCGCGAGCAGGCTATAGTGAAGCAACGGCCTGTAGGAGGTCAGATGGAGCCTGGAAGTTGGTACTCGGGGCACCGTCAATTTGTGTTCACAATAACGTCATTTGACTTTTGTTTTAGTTATTTTCACTTTGGCAACTTGTCCCTACAGACTGGCAGAAATTTCTACGTTGCCGGAACGCAAGTAGTCAGTATATGTGTCCAACTCGTCAACTTGACCTATTTTACATCTCCTAATGTTACACCGTACTTTCTGGCCAGCATAAACAGTTAACTGACTTGACTTGGAGTAGTGGCGTGCACTCTGGCCCACTTTCTTGCCTTGCATCTAGTATCGTGGCGGTCCACCTCTCCGCCAATTTGGTCCGGCTGCATGCCTGCGACCTTTTGCAATTTATGATTAGATGATGACAGTGGCTTAAGGATGAATTCGGTGAGCGAGACTCCAAGGTGAATTTGCATGAGAATTAACTGCCAAAGTGCCTTCACCGAATTAGTCGCAGGCACGGAGAAGGCGAATGCGCTTCAAGACTCAGTTTGTCTCTTGCGGACATTTGCAAAGTCCCCGACTGCTACGGGCCACAGGAGGCGCTCGTGGCATAACCCTGTGACCGTTCATCAGCAGAAAAAATAAATTTTTCAGAGCGGAGATAATGTGCGAAGTGTTCCAAGTTAGTTACTTCTAAACGCTTAATGCTGCAAGTTAATCGAACATCATACCAATTAGTGCGTGGGATGTTGAAGCCCACGGAGTGTCACCAGACTGCTGCGGTAGTATGTGCACATTGGCTTATGATCTCACGGTCACCCGCAATACTCAAGTTCGTCGGGAGCTTGTCGCATGACATTTTTGCGTCAAGTAAATGATTGGCTGGCTGGCTTGGCAAATGGTTCAACGGTCCGTCCAGTGGCAGGGCGAGGGGAGATACGCATCACCTAATTGGGATATCTTCAGCTCAGGAGATGTCCTACACGGAGAGTAGTAGACTCACTCCGTGTTGGCCTTTTGCCCATTATCCGTTGGACCTTATTAGTTGTTAGAACTTCACTAGGGCACTAGAGGCGGTCTACGAGCAAAACGAAAGTGTGTTTGCATAGCTCGTGGAGATGATTTGGCGGTTATGCTGATCAGAGTGGGTGAGATAATTAGTTTGGACATCCGCAGCTTCCGCTTCATAAAGCGGTTGGCATAATTAAAATATGCTTTACTTCCTACAGGTCACCAGTTCGCTGCGCAGTCGATGGAAAAAGGGAAATAGAAGTGGAGGTGACTTATCGTCGGTAGAGCACGCTTTGTAATGCCGATGTTGTCCGCGGATGCAAGAAAGTCAAGGTACTTCAAAGTTCCCATGTTACTAGTCTACTAGTTTGTCGGTGTCCGTGCTTCTACTAAAGACAGTACCGAATGGACGGTGTGATAAATAGGGTTGTTGAGCAGTGAAGTAAGCGAGGATAGCACGTAAACACCATCCTCCACCTGTCAGATAAGTCGCTTGTGGGTATAGTAGTACCACGGTCGGGTCGAAGTGGCCCAAAAAGTGAAATTTCGCTCTGCAGAAATGGGCTGCTGACTTCGTCTCCACACCTCTCTGCACTACACCTTGTCCCGATATGCCACATACCCTGGCATCACCTTGTCATGTCAGTGCGATTCAAGGGAGTATTTGAAACGTTGCGACCGTTTCTGAATTTTCGTCCACACGATCGAATGTCGACGCTTGTTGATGTGGGATGAGACTTCTCTGAGGAGGCAGTGCGTCTAGTATGAACAGACCTCCAATTGGAGGAGAAAGAAACATGTTTTACACACTTAAAACTGCAAAATTCCATTTTCTCTGGCAATTCATTTCGAATTTATGGCCACCTCGAAGATGGCCCATCTCATGCAAAATGGGCTGCAGGATGCGCAAATCGCGAGTATTTTTGCCCATGCGATTTGGCAGTGGACCACGTCAATGTGCGATAGAGTGGCAGATTGAGGAGGCGCATACGCCGACTTGTGAGGCGATAAGTGGCACGCATTCAAAAACACTTCTTCCACTCATCCAGGCTTACCTTCGACCCATCTCATGCAGAATGGGCTGCAGGATGCGCAAATCGCCGAGTATTTTTGCCCATGCGATTTGGCAGTGGACCACGTCAATGTGCGATAGAGTGGCAGATTGAGGAGCGGCATACGCCGACATTGTGAAGGCGAAATGGCACCCATGCAAACACTTCTTCCACTCATCCAGGTACCTTCGACCCATACTCATGCAGATTGGGCTGCAGGATGCGCAAATCGCGAGTATTTTTTGCCCAATGCGATTTTGGCAGTGGACCACGTCAATGTGCGATAGAGTGGCAGATTGAGGAGCGCATACGTCGACTTGTGAGGCGAAATGGCACCCATGCAACACTTCTTCCACTCATCCAGGCTACTTCGGCCCATCTCATGCAAAATGGGCTGCAGGATGCGCAAATCGCGAGTATTTTTGCCCATGCGATTTGGGCAGTGGACCACGTCAATGTGCGATAGAGAGGCAGATTGAGGAGCGCATACGCCGACTTGTGAGGCGAAATGGCACCATGCATTCAACACTTCTTCCACTCATCCAGGCTACCTTCGCCATCTCATGCAGAATGGGCTGCAGGATGCGCAAATCGCGAGTATTTTTGCCCATGCGATTTGGCAGTGACCACGTCAATGTGCGAGAGTTGGCAGATTGAGGAGCGCATACGCCGACTTGTGAGGCGAAATGGCACACATGCAACACTTCTTCCACTCATCCAGGCTACCTTTCGGACCCATCTCATGCAAATGGGCTGCAGGATGCGCAAATCGCGAGTATTTTTTGCCCATGCGATTTGGCAGTGGACCACGTCAATGTGCGATAGAGAGTGGCAGATTGAGGAGCGCATACGCCGACTTTGTGAGGCGAAATGCACCCAATGCAAACACTTCTTCCACTCATCCAGGCTACCTTCGGCCCATCTCATGCAGAATGGCTGCAGGATGCGCAAATCGCGAGTATTTTTGCCCATGCGATTTGGCAGTGGACCACGTCAATGTGCGATAGAGAGGCAGATTGAGGAGCGCATACGCCGACTTGTGAGCGAAGTGGCACACATGCACTCACACTTCTTCCACTCGAGTATCCAGGCTACCTTCACCATCTCATGCAGAATGGGCTGCAGGATGCGCAAATCGCGAGTATTTTGCCCATGGCGATTTGGCAGTGGACCACGTCAATGTGCGATAGGGTGGCAGATTGAGGAGCGCATACGTCGACTTGTGAGGCGAATGGCACCCATGCAACACTTCTTCCACTCATCCAGGCTACCTTCGGCCCATCTCATGCAAAATGGGCTGCAGGATGCGCAAATCGCGAGTATTTTTGCCCATGCGATTGGCAGTGGCCACGTCAATGTGCGATAGAGTGGCAGATTGAGGAGCGCATACGTCGACTTGTGAGGCGAATGGCACCCATGCAACACTTCTCCACTCATCCAGGCTACCTTCGCCCATCTCATGCAAAATGGCTGCAGGATGCGCAAATCGCGAGTATTTTTTGCCCATGCGATTTGGCAGTGGACCACGTCAATGTGCGATAGAGTGGCAGAATTGAGGAGCGCATACGCCGACTTGTGAGGCGAAATGGCACACATGCAACACTTCTTCCACTCATCCAGGCTACCTTCGACCCATCTCATGCAGAATGGGCTGCAGGATGCGCAAAATCGCGAGTATTTTTTGCCCATGCCGATTTTGGCAGTGGACCACGTCAATGTGCGATAGAGAGGCAGATTGAGGAGCGCATACGCCGACTTGTGAGCGAAGTGGCACACATGCAACACTTCTTCCACTCATCCAGGCTACCTTCGGCCATCTCATGCAAAATGGGCTGCAGATGCGCAAATCGCGAGTTTTGTGCGCATCGCACAACGTTTTGGCAGTGGAAGCTGCAGCGATTCGCTGCGTCAATGTGGATAGAGCAGATTGAGGAGCGCATACGCCGACTTGTGAGCGAAATGCGCACCCATGCAACACTTCTTCCACTCATCAGGCTACCTTCGACCCATCTCATGCAGAATGGGCTGCAGGATGCGCAAATCGCGATATTTTTTGCCCATGCGATTTGGCAGTGGACCAGTCGTGCGATAGAGTGGCAGATTGAGGAGCGCATACGCCGACTTGTGAGGCGATATGGCGACCATGCAACACTTCTTCCACTCATCCAGGCTACCTTCGACCCATCTCATGCAGAATGGCTGCAGATGCGCAAATCGCGAAGTATTTTTGCCCCGATTTGGCAGTGGACCACGTCAATGTGCGATAGAGGCAGATTGAGGAGCGCATACGCGACTTGTGAGGCGAATGCACACATGCAACACTTCTTCCACTCATCCAGGCTACCTTCGACCCATCTCATGCAGAATGGGCTGCAGGATGCGCAAATCGCGAGTATTTTTGCCCATGGATTTGGCAGTGGACCACGTCAATGTGCGATAGAGTGGCAGATTGAGGAGCGCATACGCCGACTTGTGGAGCGAGGCAAATGGCACCCATGCAACACTTCTTGGACCACTCATTGCCCATGCAGGCATGACCCACCTGCGAAATCGGATGACATTCTGGCACCCAGGTTCTTCGTCATGCGAATGCAGGGGCTGCAGGATTGTGCGCGAAGATTTATGCGACGCATCGACACTTCTTCCACTCAATTTGCCTTCGACCCATCCATGCAGAAGGCTTTGCGCAGAGTATTTTTGCCCATGGATTTGGCAGTGACACGTCAATGTGCGATAGATAGAGTGGCAGATTGAGGAGCGCATACGCCGACTTGTGAGGCGAAATGGCACCCATGCCAACACTTCTTCCACTCATACAGGCTACCTTCGACCCATCTCATGCAGAATGGGCTGCAGGATGCGCAAATCGCGAGTATTTTTGCCCATTGCGATTTGGCAGTGGACCACGTCAATGTGCGATAGAGTGGCAGATTGAGGAGCGCATACGCCGACTTGTGAGGCGAAATGGCACCCATGCAACACTTCTTCCACTCATCCAGGCTACCTTCGCCCATCTCATGCAAGAATGGGCTGCAGGATGCGCAAATCGCGAGTTATTTTTGCCCATGCGATTTGGCAGTGGACCACGTCAATGTGCGATAGAGTGGCAGATTGAGGAGCGCATACGCCGACTTGTGAGGCGAAATGGCACCCATGCAACACTTCTTCCACTCATCCAGGCTTACCTTCGGACCCATCTCATGCAAAATGGGCTGCAGGATGCGCAAATCGCGAGTATTTTTGCCCATGCGATTTGGCAGTGGACCACGTCAATGTGCGATAGAGAGGCAGATTGAGGAGCGCATACGCCGACTTGTGAGCGAAGTGGCACACCATGCAACACTTCTTCCACTCATCCAGGCTACCTTCGACCCATCTCATGCAGAAGGGGCTGCAGGATGCGCAAATCGCGAGTATTTTTGCCCATGCGATTTGCAGTGGACCACGTCAATGTGCGAGAGAGTGGCAGATTGAGGAGCGCATACGCCGACTTGTGAGGCGAAATGGCACCCATGCAACATCGCTGTCTTCCACTCATCCAGGCTACGCGACTTGTGAGGCGAAATCATGCAACATCCCATCTCATGCAGAATGGCTGCTGCGCAAATCGCAGGTATTTTTGCCCATGCGATTTGGCGCGATGAAAATGGCTACTTTTTGCAGCATTGCGATTGTGGACCACGTCAATGTGCGATAGAGTGGCTGATTGAGGAGCGCATACGTCGACTTGTGAGGCGGAAATGGCACCCATGCAAACACTTCTTCCACTCATCCAGGCTACCTTCGTCCCCATCTCATGCAGAATGGGCTGCAGGATGCGCAAATCGCGAGTATTTTTGCCCATGCGATTTGGCAGTGGACCACGCAATGTGCGATAGAGTGGCAGATTGAGAGCGCAACGCCATTACATGACTGGCAAACTGGATTGAGAGCGCATAAGGACTCATCCAGGCTTCCTTCCGTCCCCATCTCATGCAGAATGGGCTCAGGATGCGCAAATCGCGAGTATTTTTGCCCATGCGATTTGGCAGTGGACCACGTCAATGTGCGATAGAGAGGCAGATTGAGGAGCGCATACGCCGACTTGTGAGCGAAATGGCACCATGCAAACACTTCTTTCCACTCATCAGGCTACCTTCGGCCATCTCATGCAAGGAATGGGCTGCAGGATGCGCAAATCGCGAGTGCCCATGCGATTTGCAGTGCCCATGCGATTTGGCAGACTTGTGATGCCACGCACATTCTTCCATTCCTCGAATGCCATGCGATGGCACGAGTGGCAGATTGAGGAGCGCATTACGGCCGACTTGTGAGGCGAAATGGCACACATGCAAACACTTCTTCCACTCATCCAGGCTACCTTCGACCCATCTCATGCAGAATGGGCTGCAGGATGCGCAAATCGGCGAGGGTATTTTTGCCCATTGCGATTGGCAGTGGGACCACGTCAATGTGCGATAGAGTGGGCAGATTGAGGAGCGCATACGCCGACTTGTGAGGCGAAAATGGCACACATGCAACACTTCTTCCACTCATCCAGGCTTACCTTCGACCCACCATCTCATGCAGAATGGGGCTGCAGGATGCGCAAATCGCGAATTATTTTTGGCCCATGCGATTTGGGCAGTGGACCACGTCAATGTGCGATAGAGTGGCAGATTGAGGAGCGCATACGCCGACTTGTGAGGCGAACACTTCTTCACTAATGGCACACATGCAACACTTCTTCCACATTCAATCCAGGAGGCTACGCCATCCTGCGGCGAAATGGCAGAATGGGCTGCAGGATGCGCAAATCGCGAGTAATTTTTGCCCATGCGATTTGGCAGTGGACCACGTCAATGTGCGATAGAGTGGCAGATTGAGGAGCGCATACGCCGACTTGTGAGGCGAAATGGCACCCATGCAACCACTTCTTCCACTCATCCAGGCTACCTTTCGAACCATCTCATGCAGATTGGGCTGCAGGATGCGCAAATCGCGAGTAATTTTTGCCCATGCGATTTGGCAGTGGACCACGTCAATGTGCGAGAGAGTTGCAGATTGAGGAGCGCATACGCCGACTTCAGGTGAGGCAAAATGGACCATGTAATTTTTGCCCACTTCTTCACACTCATCCAGGCTACCTTCGACCCATCTCATGCAGAAATGGCTGCAGGATGCGCCAAATCGCGAGTTTTTTGCACCATGCGATTTTGGCAGTGGACCACGTCAATGTGCGATAGAGTGGCAGATTGAGGAGCGCATACGCCGACTTGTGAGGCGAAATGGCACATGCAACACTTCTTCCACTCATCCAGGCTTACCTTCGAACCATCTCATGCAGAATGGCTGCAGGATGCGCAATATCGCAGAGTATTTTTGCCCATGCGATTTGGCAGTGGACACGTCAATGTGCGTATAGAGTGGCAGATTGAGGAGCGCATACGCCGACTTGTGAGGCGAAAGTGGCACACATGCAACACTTCTTCCACTCATCCAGGCTTCCTTCGAACCCATCTCATGCAGAATGGGCTGCAGGATGCGCAAATCGCGAGGATTTTTGCCCATGCGTTTTGGCAGTGGACCACGTCAATGTTGCGATAGAGTGGCAGATTGAGGAGCGCATACGCCGACTTGTGAGGCGAAATGCACCCATTGCAACACTTCTTCCACTCATCCAGGCTAACTTCGGCTCCCCATCTCATGCAGAATGGCTGCAGGATGCGCAAAATCGCGAGTTTTGCCCATGCGATTTGGCAGTGGGACGAACAGGCGTGCAATGCAACACTTCTTCACTCATGCGATACGCCGAGAGTGCAATCGCAGATGATGAAGAGAGCGATAGAGTGGCAATTAAAAAACGCCGACTTGTGAGGCGATCCACTTGGCACTCATTGCATGCAATGCGCAAATTCGCGTGGAGGTATTTTGAACCCATGCAATTTAGGCAGTGGGAGCACGTCTCGAGAGAGTGGCAGATTGAGGAGCGCATACGCGACTTTAGCCGAAATGGCACCCAAATGCAAACATCCACTTCCATCCAGGCCTACGGGACCCATCTCATGGGCAGAATGGGGCTTGCAGGATGCGCAAATCGCGAGTATTTTTGCCCATGCGATTTGGCAGTGGACCACGTCAAATGTGCGACGGAGAAGTGGCAGATTGAAGGAGCGCATACGCCGACTTGTGAGGCGAAATGGCACATCATGCAAACACTCTTCCACTCATCCAGGCTACCTTCGGCCCATCTCATGCAAGCAGAATGGCTGCAGGATGCCAGGCGAGGATTTGTGCAGGATGCGCAGGTGAAATTGTGCGAGAAGTCGCGAGGAGTATTTTTGCGAATGCCCATGTCAACACCTCTTCCACTCATCCGATTTGACCCCATCTCATGCAGTGGACCATTTGTCAATCGCAGAGGTGCGATAGAGTGGCAGATTGAGGAGTGCGCATACGCCGACTTGTGACGGGCGAAATGGCACACATGCAACACTTCTTCCACTCATCCAGGCTACCTTCGAACCATCTCATGCAGAATGGGCTGCAGGATGCCGCAAATCGCTAGTATTTTTGGGCCCATTGCGATTTGCAGTGGACCACGTCAATGTGCGAGGAGAGTGGCAAGATTGAAGCGCATACGCCGACTTGTGAGCGAAAGTGGCACACATGCCAACACTTCTTCCACTCAATCCAGGCTTCCGTTTCGACCCATCTCATGCAGAATGGTCTGCAGGATGCGCAAAAATCGAGTGTGTTTTTTTTGCCCATGCGATTTGGCAGTGGACCACGTCAATGTGCGATAGAGTGGCAGATTGGAGGAGCGCATACGCCGACTTGTGAGGCGAAATGGCACACATGCAACACTTCTTCCACTCATCCCAAGGCTTCTTCGACACTTCTTCACTCAATGCATTTGGCTTGACCACGTCAATGTTGCGAGTAGGAGTTGGCAGATTGAGGAGGCCCATCGAAAATCATGCAGTTCTTCCAACTCATGACCCTCTCAGGATGCGCAAATCGCGAAGTATTTTTGCCCATGCGATTTGGGCGTGGACCACGTCAAATGTGCGATAGAGATGGCAGATGGAGAGCGCATACGCCGACTTGTGCAGGGCGAAATGGCACACATGCAACACTTCTTCCACTCATCCAGGCTCCTTCGACCCCATCTCATGCAGAATAGCTGCAGGATGCGCAAATCGCTAGATTTTTGCCATGCGAATTGGCAGTGGATCACGTCAAATGTGCGATAGAGTTTTTGAGGAGCGCATACGCCCGACTTGAGGCGAAATGGCAAACATGCAACACTTCTTCCACTCATCCAGCTACCTTCGACCATCTCATGCAGAATGCATGCAGGATGCCAAAAACGCGCGATATTTTTGCGCCCAGCGATTTGGCAGTGGACCACGTCAATGGTGCGAATAGAGTGGCAGATTGAGAGCGCATACGCCGACTGTGTGAGGCGAAATGGCACACATGCAACACTTTCGCCCACTCATCCAGGCTCCTCGAAACCATCTCATGCAGAATGGGCTGCAGGATGCGCAAAATCGCGAGTATTTTTGCCCATGCGATTTGCAGTGGACCACGTCAATGTGCGATAGAGTGGCAGATTGAGGAGCGCATACGTACGCCGACTTTGAGGCGAAATGGCACCCATGCAACACTTCTACCACTATCCATGCTACCTTTCGAACCATCTCATGCAGAATGGCTGCAGGATGGCGCAAATCGCGAGTATTTTTGCCCATGCCCGATTTGGCAGTGGACCACGTCAATGTGCGATAGAGTGGCAGATTGAGGAGCGCCCTACGCCGACTTGTGAGGCAATGGCACACATTGCAATCACTTCTTCCACTCATCCAGGCTTCCTTCGACCCATCTCATGCAGAATGGGCTGCAGGATGCGCAAATCGCGAGTATTCCTTTTTGCCCATGCGATTTGTTCGGTGGCAGTGGACCACGTCAATGTGCGATAGAGTGGCAGATGAGGAGCGCATTACGGCCGACTTGTGAGGCGAAATGGGCACCATGCAACACTTCTTCACTCATCCAGGCTACCTCGAACCATCTCATGCAGAATGGGCTGCAGGATGCGCAAATCGCGAGTAATTTTTTGCCCATGCGATTTGGCAAGTGGACCCACGTCAATGTGCGATTAGAGTGGGCAGATTGAGGAGCGCATACGCCGAACTTGTGAGGCGAAGGCGTAATGGCACACATGCAACACTTCTTCCACTCCACTTATCCAGGCTTCCTTCGACCCATTCATGCAGATAGGAATGGGTCTGCATAGGAATGCGCAAAATCGCGGAGGATTTTTGCCCATTGCGATTTGGCAGATGGACCACGTCAATGTGCGATAGAGTGGCAGATTGAGGAGCGCATACGCCGACTTGTGAGGCGAAATGGCACACATGCAACACTTCTTCCACTCATCCAGGCTTCCTTTCGGCCCATCACTTCATTCATGCCAGAGAAGGGCTTGCAGGATGGCTGCCAAAATCGCGAGTATTTTTGGCATGCGATTTGGCAGTGGACCACGGTCCAATGTGCGATAGGAGTGCCAGACATTGAGTAGCGCATACGCGACTACTGTTGAGGCGAAATGGCGAACATGCCAAACATTCTTCCGACCCTCATCCAGGGCTTCTTTCGACCCATCTCATTGCAGAATTGCTGCAGGATGCGCAAATCGCGAGTTATTTTTTGCCCATGGATTTGGCAGTGGACCACGTCAAATGTGCGATAGAGTGGCAGATTGAGGAGCGCATACGCCGACATTGTGAGGGCGAAATGGCACACATGCAACACTTCTTCCACTCATCCAGGCTACCTTCGACCCATCTCATGCAGAATGGGCTGCAGGATGCGCAAATCGCGAGTAATTTTTGCACCATGCGATTTGGCAGTGGACCTACGTCATGTGCGAATAAGAGTGGCAGATTGAGGAGCGCATACGCCGACTTGTGAGGCGAAATGGCACCATGCAACACTTTCTTCCACTCATCTCAGGCTACCTTCGACCCATCTCATGCAGAATGGGCTGCAGGATGCGCAAATCGCGAAGTATTTTTGCCCATGCGATTTGGCAGTGGACCACGTCAATGTGCCGATAGAGTGGCAGATTGAGTATGCGCATTACGCCCACTTGTGAGCGGAAATGGCACACATTGCAAACACTTCTTCCACTCATTCCAGGCTTCCTTCGACACATCTCATGCAGAATGGGCTGCAGGATGCGCAAATTTCGCGAGTAGGATTTTTTGCCCATGCGATTTGGCAGTGGACCACGTCAAATGTGCGATAGAGTGGCAGATTGAGGAGCGCATACGCCGACTTGTGAGGCGAAATGGCACCCATGCAACACTTCTTCCACTCATCCAGGCTACCTTCGATCCCATCTCATGCAGAATGGGCTTGCAGGATGCGCAAATCGCGAGTATTTTTGCCCATGCGATTTGGCAGTGGACCAC
>QEYB01000506.1:0-28375 GCA_017562135.1 Dipylidium caninum
GGACGTAATCAGCCAAGCAGCAGTTTTGGACGCGAATCCACTCAAGATTGCAGGTCCGCACTCAGCTGCCTGAAGTCGGGGGTGACATTCTGTCCTAATGAAGGTCAGTCTGTGGTTCAATCAGTTGAATAGTTTGTAGTTTTGTGAGCGTGGAAATCGCGGACCGATGTCAAGAGATATGAAAGGGAAAGTTTGAGGCTGTGAAAAATTAAAACGCTAAGAGAAGAGAGACCCACCGGAAAGGGGCGCAGTAGCGGGGCAAAATTCATCAACTGGCTGCGAATTATTAACAAAAAAGTGTGTTTAAAAGCTTAGTGAGGAGTGACTCGATAGAATCGCGAACGCGCAAAGGGTAATTATCAATAACGTAGATAGACCAGAAATTCTCGACGGGGTCGGACTGTTTACAAAGTGAACAGGCAAGTTAGATAGACATTGGTATGGGTTTTGTCCAAACAGCCCATTTACACAGTCCTCTACTAACAATACAGAAGTACACTTCCCTCCTTAAGCAATAGAGCATCAAATCAAAGTAATAGGGGCGAAATCTTTTGAGGCAGACAGATACGTGTTCAATTATTTAACTATAATACATTGTAAATTGCCACGATTGTAACGTCATATTTGACACTTTTTTGTCGCATGCCTCCTCTAGTGGGTAGGTCGTTTTCGGAATGCCACTATGTATTCAAGTTCTTTCTTAAAAGGAGATACCGATTCATAAATAATCCACCTCCTGCTGGAAGAAGTCAGTTATTGGAGGTATACTACGAATAACAGCGATGTCCTGAACGACCGCACATATTTTCACCGGGTTGGAAAGTTCTTCACACCTCATTCAATCTATTATCCGCAGCTCAACGATGTTTCACGAGAGATTTACGATAGAAGAGGACACTAATTGCTTGTCGCTGGGGGCATGTATCTCAAAACATCAAATTTTTAATCGCAGTATGACTTACCTATACGCGTGGGTATTCGTTATGACGGATTGTGATCACAAATGTGTAAATTAAACTTTCTCTACTTCTGTGTGGTAGGTTAGATTGTCTAGATGAAGGCGTAACATGAGGGAGACAAAAACACATCTTTCGAGACCTCGACCTCGAATCGAAATACAAAAGCCCTCCAAGCGCAGACAAGGGAGCAAATGACAGATAATTGTGGATATTCGTTCAAAGCTCCGTTAGCCATGTCGGCTTTTGCGACAAGAAGCACTTAGAGGAAGTGCTTGAACGTCCGCTTCGAAGTTCGAGGTGGGTGTCTAGTTTCTCCATGTCACCTGACGTGTTATTCTTAACAGTGTTCTTTAGATACATACAAAATATGAATTTGATCACATGAAGTTAATCATAGTAAATCAACTAGGGCGGTAATTTTAACCGTTCGATACGCGAAGACTAGTCAGTTTGATATGCGTATATAAGTCATTTATTCCCTACGTCTTATCCTTGCTCTCGCCTCGTTACGATCTTGAGCAATGTCGTAGTGTGTCAAATATTCACCCCACAAGCTTACGCTCATTTTATTCTGCTCCTAGGAATCGTTTACTAATGTGTGGCAAGATCACATGTATTTTGTCAGTCTTTAGAATGTGATTTACTCAATTCAGGGGCTGATAGCGTGAGCATTCACTAATCCGAGTTAGTTCTCTAATAAAATTCAGCCTTTGTTTATGGACGTTGTTGTGCATGGATTGTATCTTTCTTTAGTGGTAGAATAAGGCCAGTTTTAGTTTCGCTTTGCTTAGGCTCGTATGCGAGTTAAATAAATTTATGCATAGTGTAGCAAAATATGACATTGGGAAAGTCGGGAGCATGCACGACTGATTTAGAGTGGTTAGATAGTTATTTTGAGTCTATAACAGGATGTGTGTGTGGTTTCTCTTAAATTTCTTTGCGTTCCATTGATTTCATCGTATTTGTTGTCACGGGGTTGTGAAATGATTTCTCTCAACAAGCAGTTTACTGATACTTACAGCTCACGCCAGGATGATCGAGAGGAATAGTGGAGGAACTATGCGGTCTTGCACTTTAAGCTGGTCATTTGTCGGCTCGACTGTTAGAATTTATTGATATTATATTTTATTATTATCTGTATTTGTTTGGTAATTACTTAACTAACTTATTTCTCGTAATATTGTATTTTGTGTGTGTTATTGTGCGTATAATATGTATATATAGCTCTGGTATATATGTATCTGTAAATTTTATATCTCATCTTCTGAAATGCTTTTTTTATCCTATTTGCTTCCGATTTTCTATTAAGCGATCTGGTGTCTGTGGATCCAATAGCTTATGTTCTGTAATATTATTATCATATATTATTATGATTACATATATTTTTGTAGTATCTATACTTTCTCTATATGCAACATAGAAAGGATTAAGGATGTATTCATCTGTAATTTGTGATAGAGTAATTAATAACACTTAAGAGCCTAGAAATTTACATAATGTAATGAAGGTGGTGGGGGCGAAGTTGGTAGTTGGCTATTCAGAATAGGTGATCGGTGTAGGTATGGATCTTCGTTCATGAGAATAAGTTGATTCGTTTCACATATGGCACCAATTCATGACTACGAAATATCGCCAGAAATTTGTACGCAGGTTTTTCATGGCTGGTCGTGAGGGTTACAAAAGACTGTCTCTACATTATTATTTATTTCACGTTGCCATAGCGGCTAATATATATTAGTAAGTATACGCGAAAGCGCGTGGACTTAGCGATCGGACAGACTCGGACGTGGTGGATGTGAGTATATTCCACTATAAAAGAGACAGGTTGAATACAGGATGAAGTCTGACCCAATGAAAAATAGACATAGTATTGTTTATGTTGAACGACAGAATCGCCTCGACATCGCAATCTGGGCGATCTGACAAAATGACATACTTCCTAACACAGTAAAGGTTATCGCAGGTGTAGCTGCGAATCTTACGTCGCAAACGCATTTACCAAACACCGCTCCCACTCGAATCCGATAGACAAAATTCGTGGCACACGCTGTCACAGGCGTCGGCTGGTGTGACGGAATTGTCTTTAGTCGAGGGTTAGAAGAAAGGAGAACAATTGAATGCTACACAGCAGTGTGCACGATCCTGCAGAAACTGTATGATGAATGGAGGGTAGAGGAAGGGGATGGAAAGTCAGAGAATATTAGTTGTCCACATCATTCATGGGGAATGCTAGTGGCACAGCGTGTTCCGACTTCGATACCGCAAGTGCCCTCTCTTCGCTACTACGCTAAGAGCGAACGTTATCTTGAGCTGCCTAAACACCAACCAACACAACACTTGTTGCTGAAGGAGGTCATCAGCTCAGCGCCCGCGTATCAGATACATTGAGCGCACCGAGTAACGCCTTTAACTTTGTGCTTGTGGCGAATTCGGGTGTTTTAGGCTTGAGTCTGTTGACAGAGCCTTTTATTCGCATGCAATTATTTTAAATGTCACTTCTCTATTACCTTCGAGCACGTCATGTATTTGTGTACAAAATGGTGACGGTAGCCTGGCCCGCTTTACAGCTAGCTCGAACTTCCTTGTGGCCACAGTTAGCGATCGGCATCCTCTTCGAGACAGCAGTTCTTCCTCATAACTACCTATGAGGCTGAGTATGCAGCACGCAATCCTAATGTTCACTGGAAGTTCTGACTCATGAAGTTTATTAGTGCGTGTTGCCTTGTATACATTAGTGTTGGGTTCCGCTGGAAGTCGACCAACGGTTCGCCGGACGAATTTAGTGGAGGTAATTGTGAAGGTGCTGGAGGACAGGGCATCAATGGGGAATGGAATGAGTTCGAATATCAGCGGGCCGAAAGGATAAGTCGTACAAACCAGTGTTGGAGACCTGACAAGATTGAGATTTTGTGCATTGTCTCTGCTGCGATTTATGCGAAACTCCATGCTGATCTAATTCAGGCCACACTATGCTATGGAAAATAGAGCGACGGTAATGAAAGAATCAGAGGGATATGAGTTTGGATTAACGGGGAGAGAGGCTGGAAGGTAGAAAGGGTCTTCAATTTTCAATCATCTCGCCTCCGAATTATCATCATGGGAGTGTACACATGGTTGAAGCGACAGCAATCTCTATATGGTTGAGCATAAAATGAATCAGAAGAACGAGAGTTTGAGCACAGTGCTCTATTCCTGTTGCCTCAGAAAGCCTCCACAAAAAGCTCATTCCGAAGCTTCCAGTGCACACGATGCAGTTTCTAGTGCAAGTTTGGTAGAGCAAGTCAAAGGGGAAAAGTAGATAAGTCTCATCAAAAGACTGCCCCCAAGGCCGAGGAGAGCTAGAGAGGTGTCTCATCCGACGGAAAAGTCTTTGACCCGGTAATGGCACGATGATTATGTCCAGGAGTGTTGGTATCATGGAGCTTAAATCATAAAATGGACGAAGATTGAATTCTACAACAAAACAATGTCATTGTCAAGAGTAACATTAGGAGAAAAATGTGCAGTTCGTGCGGTTGGAAATAAATGAAGAATAAGAGAAATGGCATTACAAGAGCGCTGTCTATTGCAAAAATCAAGGTTTTAAATAAAATTGGCCTACGTTTTCGGGGCCTGACAGCGTTGTTCTCAATACGACATCGACTTATGACACTTCTAGTAGATTATTAAATAAAAAGAAGAACGACGTTTTGCATTGGCCTGATTTTCCTGGAAAAGTCTCACTACACATGTAGATGATGCGCATCAGTCAGTCGCGGAAGGGAGAAGCGAATTTACTTCGCTCTGCATCCATCCGGTATGAGAAGGGTGCGGCAACTGATCTCGTAAGTAGTGTAGCACTGAGTCGTCGCCGCGCAGTTGCACACGAAAAAATGAAGGGTGAATCTCCCTCGTCTGCATCTCATCCGTGGCATGGAATGGTGGCCAGTGTTATCAGACTGCGGCTTCGTTTGGCCAAATGAATAAACCCGTGAAGTGCAGATAAGAAATAGAGTGAATCCTCCACGACAGTTGATATTGCCAGCCTGTCGTCGGAGAAAAGAGTTGACTGGCGGAAGAATCTATGCTCAGATTTACAATCTATATAAGTATTGGCGGGTCAGAGGCTCAGGGAGCCTACGAAATGAGTCTGAGAAGGAATAAAGTACGGCTTGCAGATGTTATGATGCATTCTCATCTTCTGTTATTACTCACTGTAGATTTGGCCACGGAAAATATCTAGTACATGCTAAAAATGCAGGTAATTATACGGGCCGGAAAGAGGCGGGCGTCCAACGAGGACGTGAGTCCCTGAGAACAAACACAATCGATGTACACACACCATGAAGGCTCAGGCACCACAATGACATTATTTTGGGTGAGGCATCCCAGGCATCTATAAAAAGGTGAGATTCTTTCAATTCAATTCGACGTCGTGATATTTAGTTTCGAGAAAGCATGATGAGGGTTTTTCGTGCTATTATTTTACATAACAAATGTATTCTCGTGCCACTTGTTTATCATGAGAACACTGAAGGAGCAGATGTAACATGCTAGCAAATATCCTCTGATTTGGACTTGAAGCGCAGGAGAAAAAACTCGCAAAAGAAAGGAGGGAGGGAAGGGAGGAAGAGGAAGGCCACTAATTTTCCGACATGGCAAACATGGAAATGTATAATCCATTCCGGAAAAGGAACATAGCGATAGCAAAATACGCCTCAATTCGTCGTGTAAACTGACAGCCAGACGACTCGTGCAAACTTGGACGAGGAGTCATGACCGCACCTTACAGACACGATGAGGAAGCAGAACGATGGATGCCTCAATCGTTCGTGTACTGACGCGCGACGACTCGTCTCCAATGGACAGATCAATGGACCGGACCTTCCTGCACAGGATGTCAGACGAAAGGAAGCACACCACACGTCGGTACTGACGCGCAGCATCGCACTTGGACGAGGAGCATGGCCCGCACCCCTGACACGGGTGAGAGGAGACGAGGAAAACAACATCTCAATTCGTCGTGTAAAACTGAGCGCAGAACGACCGTGCTCCAACGAGACGAGGAGTCAGTGGACCCGACCTCATGCACGACGGAGAGGAGCAGACGAAAGGAAACTCACCCCACATTCGTCGTTGTACGACGCGCCAAGACGCGCACCCTTCTGCTCAGACTTGGACGTAAGGAGTCAGTGGACGCGGATGAGGATGCGCACAACTCCCTCACTTCGTGTAACTGACAACGACTCGTGCTCCATGAGGATGCATATGACGAATGATGGAAACAACATCCTCAATTCGTCGTGTAACTTCGTGCTCCAACTTCGTGCACCCTTCATGCACGGATGAGGATGCAGACGAATGGGAAACAACATCCCTCATTCGTCGTGTAACTGACGCGCAGACGACTCGACTCCAACTTGGACGGAGGAGTCAGATGGACCCGCACCCTCCATGACGGGATGAGATGCAGACGTGGAAACGTCCCCCACATTTCGTCGTGTAACTGAGCGCCAGAGGAACTCCGTGCTTCCATTTGGACACACGGAACCGCAACCCTTCCATGCCACGGATTGAGGATGCAGACGATGGGAAACAACATCCTCAATTCGTCGTGTAATGACGCGCCAGACGACTTCGTGCTCCAACTTGGACCCGCGAGGAGTCAGTGGACCCCGCACCCTTCCATTGCACACGGATGAGGATGCAGACGAGGGAAACACACATCCCTCAATTCGTCGTGTAACTGACTTCCAGCTCCAAACGACTCGACCCGCAACCCTCCGCAACGGATGAGGATTGGACGATGGGAAAAATCCCTCAAGTGAGCGCCAGTGGACTTGTGGACCGGCACCATTTTCCACCATGCGGATGAGGAATGCACTGGGATGAGGATGCAGGAAACAACCATCCCTCAATTCGTCGTAAACTGAGCGCTCAGACGCCAAGGACTCGTGCTCCAACTTGGAGGAGAGGTCATGTGACGGACGCACCCTTCATGCGCACCCTTCCGGGGGGATGAGGAATGCACACAAGAGAGGTGAACAAGTGATACTAAGGAGAAACCAAGCATTTAGCGGCTGTCGAGGCACGCGGGAAGGCAGACGAGGAACAACATGACGCACCAGACGAACGAGGACGTCACTCGAGCTCCAATTGGACGAGGAATGCACAACGGATGAGGTGATGAGGATGGGAGACATGACGCCTCAATTCGTGTGTAACTTGGATATGTGGAATCCCGCACATGGGTGCACGAACGGATGAGGTGATAAACTGCTGATTTCGCGTCGCAACGCCAGACGACTCGTGCTCCAACTTGGACAGATGAGGATGCAGACGAGAAACACATCTCTCAATTCGTTGTGTGACTGGTATCTTTGGCGCAAGGAACCGCACTCCTGGTTCCAAATAGTGCACGTGTACTCTGGCGGTCACTTTCAACCTTTCCCATGCACACGGATGCAGACGATTGAGCAGAGAACAACATCCCAAGCATGGGGAAAACGGCCATACACCGTCGTGTTCAAAGTGTTCCGGTTGGCCCGCGTGTAACTCCTTTGACGCGCAGAGCGACGGCGGATGAGGCTCCATTGCAGACGATGGGAAACAACATCCCTCAACTTTCGTGTGCAACCAACCGCAGCCAGACGGATGAGGATGACTTCGTCAAGGAAGCTCCACATTTGGTGCTCTGACAGACCAGAGGGAAGGAGTCAGTGGACCCGCACTTCAATGCACAGGATGAGGATCAGACGATGGGAAACAACATCCCTCAATCGTCGTGTAAATGACGCGCCAGACGACTCGTGCTCCAACTTGGACGAGGAGTCTCAGTGACCCGCACCTCCCTTCCATGCACACGGATGAGGAAATGCAGACGATGGGAAACAACATCCCTCATTCGTGCGTGCAATTCGTGTCTAACAACGCCAGACGACTCGAGCTCCAACTTGGACGAGGAGTCAGTGGACCGCACCTTCCATGCACCGATGAGGATCAGACGAAACAAACCCTCAATTCGTCGTGCAACAACGTGCCAGACACTCCTTTGGACGAGGAGTCAGCACCTTACCCATGCACTGAGGGATCATGCACGATGATTGGGAAACCCTCAATTCGTCGTGTAACAGCGCCATGACTCGTGTCCAACTTGGCCCGCAACCCTTCCATGCACACGGATGAGGATGCAGACGATGGGAAACAACATCCCTCAATTCGTCGTGTAACTGACGCGCCAGACGACTCGAGCTCCAACTTGGACGAGGAGTCAGTGGACCCGCACCCTTCCATGCACACGGATGAGGATGCAGACGATGGGAAACAACATCCCTCAATTCGTCGTGTAACTGACGCGCCAGACGACTCGTGCTCCAACTTGGACGAGGAGTCAGTGGACCCGCACCCTTCCATGCACACGGATGAGGATGCAGACGATGGGAAACACATCCCTCAATTCGTCGTGTAACTGACGCGCCAGACGACTCGTGCTCCAACTTGGACGAGGAGTCAGTGGACCCGCACCCTTCCATGCACACGGATGAGGATGCAGACGATGGAAAACAACATCCCTCAATTCGTCGTGCAACTGACGCCCACGACTCGTGCTCCAACTTGGACGAGGAGTCAGTGGACCCGCACCCTTCCATGCACACGGATGAGGATGCAGACGATGGGAAACAACATCCCTCAATTCGTCGTGTAACTGACGCGCCAGACGACTCGTGCTCCAACTTGGACGAGGAGTCAGTGGACCCGCACCCTTCCATGCACACGGATGAGGATGCAGACGATGGGAAACAACATCCCTCAATTCGTCGTGAACCAACCAACGTGCCAGACGACTCGAGCTCCAACTTGGACGAGGAGTCAGTGGACCCGCACCCTTCCATGCACACGGATGAGGATGCAGACGATGGGAAACAACATCCCTCAATTCGTCGTGTAACTGACGCGCCAGACGACTCGTGCTCCAACTTGGACGAGGAGTCAGTGGACCCGCACCCTTCCATGCACACGGATGAGGATGCAGACGATGGGAAGAACATCCCTCAATTCGTCAACTCGGTACGACGAGGATCAGCAACTTCATCCATCCTTGGACAGTCCCCTTTCGTCGTGAAACACATCCCTATTCGTCGTGTAACTGACGCGCCAGACGACTCGTGCTCCTAACTTGGAGCAGTTGGACCCGCACCCTTCATGCACACGGATGAGGATGCAGACGAATGGGAAACAAACATCCCTCAATTCGTCGTGTAACTACGCGCCAGTTTGAATGCGATGAAAGGAAGGCATCACCCCACATTTTGCGTCGTGTAACTGACGCGCCAGACGACTCGTGCTCCAACTTGGACGAGGAGTCAGTGGACCCGCACCCTTCCATGCACACGGATGAGGATGCACACGAAAGGAAACTTCAGCCCTCATTTCGTCTTGTTTCTAAGGCACAAAATGTATGCCGTTGTAAATGCTGCCTGAAATCGCTAAAGCGACACAATTCCTTGCATCCGTTATTGGGTGCATTCGAAACGAAACGTCACCACTCATTTCATGTTTTGACTGAGGCGCACGACAAGTTGGACTCCTACGTCGCCGAGGATGCACTTACCTCGCACAACGCCATGCACCCGGAGGTAAATGCTGACAAAATGAACATCAACTCTCGTTTTTTCGTGTAACTCCAAGCTGAGAGAACGTGGATACAAAGACGTCCACAAGCCTTCGCTAGCCGTGTCGCCCTTGGTTAAACCCGCTTGATGAATAGTGTCTGAATCCCCTCACATCCGAGGTGTCTCACCTCTCATAAATAAGGTGCGGTCATTTAGTTTAAATAAAAACTTACAGTTAAAGACAATATGTGAGTTAGTCAACCCTGTATAAATATGCATATCCTCTGCCCTGACTGAGAAGGCAAGGAGCTTTCTCATCAAAATGGGGCGTTTGGGTTGATTTAATGTCCGTTCGGGCTAAAATCGTGAGTCACTATCAGTGGTCACTGCGTGCCAAGGCTACAGTCCATCTGGCAAACGCTGGATATGTACGTGGAAACTGGTAACTTGAGTGCAATCAGTCCTTCCTCAAATCCACTCGCCAACGAAATGGCCACGGTGTCGCCACCGATCTGGTGCCCCTACGTCAATGAGACTGTCGTCTCGGCAGATGACAATGACAATCATAAGGGCACTTGTCATACGCGTGGTGTGTGAGATTGTGTCGTCAGACAAGAGCGGTTTGTGAAGGCACTCAGTTCTCCGTGCCACAATGTCTCTGGGGTTGCTGTGAGTGTGGCGAACTGTCCAATCGTAACAATTGGTATCGAAATAACCGCCGATGTGGGTTACTCACAGATTAGAGGGTTGACAGAGGCCTCACTATTTGATAGGCCATCGCATACCACCCCAAACTGGAGAATCGGGAGGGAGCACTGTAAGGGATGGAGACGTCCTTCAATGGACTCCATCGCCAGAGATGGCACGAGAAACTCCTGCGAAGCGTTGGACTCTAACCGCCGTCGGTGGAGGCGACATTGACGACTGATGTTTCTTATCCTTATATTTATTAGCCAGTAGGCAATTTCGCCAACGGCAGTGAATTGCTGAGCGCATCCGTTTGAGTCTTGCCTTTCAACGAGTTCCCTTCCACTCCATGCAGGAATTTATCAGAATGACTGTGTGCTTGATACAAAGAGAAATCAGCTTCGACCATGGTACGAAGATCAGATAAATTGCTGCAAGACGTTGAGCTGGTTTCTCGGTTCGACTTCTGTGTCGCACATTGGAATGTCGTGCCACTCTTCCGCCACTTATTTCTCTGACGCACATTTCCAAACTATTAGCTACCAAAACACGGAAGTACTGTACGGAATCCTCCATGGTATGTGCTCTTGCGAGGATTGAGGTAGGATCAAGTTGATTCTCAAACGCAATACATCAGACGAGCAGGTTTCTCTATTGGAAGAATGGTTTGAGGACAATTTGCTTGAGGATTTATATGTAGCTGACAGGCCAACACAAGCCGAAGGCTTAGCAGTTAGTTGGAATTTCGTAAAATCCGCAAAAGAAATGCAGAAGCTTGATATTTTGTCCGCCCAACAGTTGCTCCCGCGGCTATTCGAACTTCTTCCCATTCCCCATTGAATGGCCCTGTCCTCACAGCACCTTCACAATTACCTCCACTAAGTCATCGCGAAGCCGTTGGTGAGATTTCCAGTGGCAGTCAGGAAACCAGTTAAACCTATGGGAATACGCACAAGGAAGACCTCATCAGAGAGACAGCATGTCAGTCTGAATATCAGGGAGCTGCGTCGATTGCAACAGCTTCATAAGTGGTCGAAGAAGACTGGCGCTCGAGAGGATGCCGACGTAGCATTGTGGGGCAGGAAGACGGGGCTACCGTTAAATGGGTCAGGCGAGTCACCATTTTGTACACAAATAATGACGTGCGTAAGTATAGAGAAGTGATTCCAAAATGCATGCGAGAAAGTGCATTCTGTCAGCAGATCACGCCAATGTACCGAATCGGGTGGACAGAAGTTGAGGCGTTCCTCGGTGGCCTCATGTACTGATACGCGGAGGGGATCGTTTGGAGCTGATGCCTCGTCAGGCAACAAGTGTTTGTGCTATGGTTTGAGGCAGCTCAAGTAGTTCACTCTGGCGTAGTAGCGAATGAGGAGCACTTGGTATCGGAGGTGGTAACAAACGCTGACTAGCATTCCTGACTGATGTGGGACAACTAATATTCTCTGACTTTCCTCATCCCCTTCCTCTACACCTCATTCCATCATACAGACTTTGCTGGGGACCAGTGCATTGCGTACTAGTGGAGTGACGAGGTAAGGGCTAATGACCACGTTGTTGGCCGAGAGAGTAAGAGAGAGAGAGTTTTTTTCGATGAAATAATGTCATGGAGGACAGTAGACGGGTTGACGTGGAGGAGCGTGAAGCTGCATGCTCGGGCTCTTGCCTCGCTTGCCTTGACATCAGCGCCCTGTTTGTCAATTTTTTTTGGAATGGAAGTATCACCCACGTGGACGCCAACTTTTCCGCCATTCAATTGTTTGACGCACATAGATTGCATTGCCAACCTGTTAGCCACCGAAACACAGGATTAATACACGAAACCTTCCAAGATAGGTAATCTTGCGAGGTTTGAGGCAGGACCAAGTTGACTCTCAAACAAAATGTATCAGTCGGGATATCCAAGTGATGGTGTTGGCGGGTCTGGAGGTTTGGCTGAGCTCAAACAAAGTGAAGTCAGAGAAACTAAGAAAGTGGCTCGGTTGCAGGATGACATGATTCACTTCTCACCTTCTGCAACATCTCCATGTCCAATTCATCGCCAACATTCCGTACAACGTGGCATATGTCGTGCAGTTTCATATGGGCGGAAAGAGGTGGACGCCTCAAGGAGCAGCGGGTACCCTCGAGAACAAACACAGTCGAGTGTGCACACGAAATGTTTGAATCTCGAGTGTCAACCGGCTTGCTCGAAAGGCCTCGCCTCCGCTCTGTTCCGAGGAGCCATTGTGCACTGTCTTGTCCTTCTTCTTCTTTTTTTTCTTCTTCTCGCTACAGACACCACTCTGGTCTCAGTCGGCATTGCCGGTGGAGCAACTGATACATTTGTCCAGATATCCATAACAACGCTAGGCAAGCAGAGAATGCCTTTCAAGCTCGCATGGAGACGTCAAGGCTGAACGATAGCGTCACAATGGAGGGAAGGAAAAGATCATTTCCGTACCCACGAAAGGGTTAAGGACGATAAGGAAAATGTGCTCGGATTTCTACAGGTCTCGCATTCCTTCCTGTCTCCCTGAAGCAGTGGGGCATCAAAATAGCTCTGCCTTCAGGAGATGTAAGCGCGAAGCAATTGTTGGTGAAAGCGCAACAAGGAATGGTTGAAGGTGGTCTGATTTGACATTAGCATATGACAAATTTTGTGATCTGTCGAATAATGCAAAAGTAGCCTTGGCACACGCATGACTTCCATATTTTTTGAAAAGTTTCATGCCTTTCTTGGCTGAAACTCTCTACTCCCAAACACCGTGAGGGAATCAATGGTCAGTCTAATCTATGTGGCAAATGGTCGCTTGGGGAGGAGACATCTTTCCACCTCTACGTAACTGGGTCACGTTCGAGTGCGCCTATGCTCTTCTATGGCCTCTTTCACCCCACCTTCGACAAGAAGCTCAGTCGTTCGCAGTGGCGGCTTCTAAGTGAGCGCCATTTGTGTGGGCCAGTATGACTGGCGGGAAGGATAGAGGCTGGTAGAACACACGAGGTGGTGCACAACTCGTGCGACTGCAGCAATGGTGCGCCAAGTGCATTCTTGCAGCGACAAGCAACACGCAAATGTTTCGCAGTCGTCGAGCCGTAGAATGCACGCATCGCAGATGAGACAGCGGCGAGAATGCTGAAGGATCAGGCTAAAGGTAAGGCCTCAGTGATGAGTGGACACCGAGGAGGTGAATACATGCCAGAGTGACGTAGTTGAAACCATGGTGAATGTGGAAGATTGTAAGGGTGTGTAGATTCATATCTTCTTCTTCCCCTTGTCTGCGCTCCGAGGTAAAGCGTGGGAAAATATGAGAAAAGAAAACTGTTCCCCCATTGCCGATTGCTGCTACAACGTTAACTGCAACACTTGTGTGGCCATCTACTAACACAAAATGCCAATGCACCATTCACCTGTCATTTGTCCGTTTGTCATTTAATATCCTGATCACGTAACATGGAGGAAGGATATGGGCCCATTTGATGTAAGCATCATTGACGCTTCGTAGAAGGAGTTGGTTGGGCAAAAGCATTAAGACCTCCGGGTTCTCCTTCATCTCTGCTTTTCATTATTAGACTACAGCTTTTAGGGAGTTGTTTCACAACTTTCGCCTCTTTTATGAGCTGTCGCGTCCTTGGAGAGTTATAAAGTAAAACGACTTCTAATTGACATGCGACTAGCAGTCGAATGACTTCATATTGCGCTAATGGGGCTAATGGTATTCTCTGGTGTTCCCTTCTCTCCCCTCTCATTGTACAGGCTTTGCTGAGGATGCCGATGCACGGCATACAGGCGGAGAGACGAGACTGAGCCTTCTACTTCCCTCTTAACATACGATTCTACTCAAATCAAGTTGGTAGAGGGGGGAGCTCGGCAGGCCAGACGGAGATGGAATGACGTTGTGTCAACTCTTAATGGGTGCAAGCGTGTTGAGTAAGTCGGTCACAAGGAGTTGGGCAGCTGAACACCTCGTGGTAATTTACGCTCTGCGAACAAAGAGACTTTCCTTCCTTTACACTAGCTTATCGCGGGGTGCCACAGTGAAGGTGGCAAGAAGGCAATCTGATCCACAGCATTTGTGCACATTCGCATTCTTCAGCTGCACACTCCTCGTTGCTCGACGTGGACCAGTGAGAGGAGAACTCGTTGTCGTGTTGAAACAGGTGTTTGCTGTTGCACCTTCGTCCTTCCTCCACCTCGGAGCTTCGTAGTCTGCCAGTTCCGATTGTTACATTGCACCAACATTATTGTTAACTTCCTTGCAACTTCTTTACCCACACATCGAAATTACCATCCACAGCAGATACGACTTCCATTTTCCAAATTGATGGATTCGTGATTCACTGAGGTATCTGACAAAGGAGGAAAATGTGGTGGTGTTGGAGGAAATCCGCCCACATGAGCCGCTGTCCAGCAGGAAATGAGGCCGACAGGTTTGCCTCATTCGAGACCGGATAGAGGGGGATTCTGGAGAGGTGCCGCGATTAAGGGCCACACTAAACACCAGTCCCAGGCTACGCACTCCATACTCCCCCTTTGCGACCAAATGCACAACAAAGGTGAGGGTGGAGACTTTGGAAGGATCCATTGCCCAACTCTGTGTCAAATGCAACAACATTCAATATGTTAAATGGAGACTTGGTCGACAATCCACTAAATTACCCAGTCAAGGCTTTTGCCAACGCACCACGAGACCACGACACTACATGGGATAGCTCTGACGGAGGAATGGCCGATCAGTGGACCACCCCATAGCATCAATTTCCCTTCTCTACTCTTCACAACACACCTAAACCGTCGGAGTGTTTCAAGACCAGTCCCGAGTGGCAAGATGAAAGCATTACGCAAGGGAGGAAATGGCATCAGTACCCGGGGTGGTTTGTTGGAGAATTGGGCAGAAAAGCTACAAGAACACAGAGGTACCGCCAACTGTCCCACTTGAAACAGACGGAAAAGGCACCAGCCAGATGGTAGATGTGGTAAAATAAGTGTTGGAATTATGCTGACCCATGGCAGTCAGTGCCCTGGACGTGTTTGCCATCAGTCCTCACCGCTTACTCACAATCGCCTCGCGACCGCACCCGCAGCCGCACCATCCCGACAGATTCGGCCACAGTGCACAGGCCGTTCGCGATGTCCCTCGTAGTCAGAAATTGTACTGGGGAAGATGACGTGCAATGATACACGTCACGTAGCATTCTCCATTCTCTCCACGCATACCCCTCTCCTGTCGTTATGTACCCCGATTTTTGGTAGGACCATGTGGTTGGGAGGAATACGGATCTCCGTTTGTTTACAAGGAAGCCACCTTGATGATCGTTTTCGGTTCCGACAGCATCTCCCTCTCACTTTGATTCTACTCTACCTTGTTACGCTGCCCTATCACGAATCTTTCCCGTGGCTTTGACATTAAAATTCTCCCCTACTTCAGTCCATTCCTTGTAGCACCGTCAACCCTCTTTTTCGTTTCCGCATCAACTTCAGAGACTTTTCTGTCCACGTCCAACTTCGTCTGGGCCCTCTGTCACACTTTAGTCGAATGGTGTGTTGGAAAGAAAGGAGAACACATTGAATCGTCACTCCACCAGTACGCAATGCACTGGTCCCCAGCAAAGTCTGTATGATGGAATGAGGTGTAGAGGAAGGGGATGAGGAAAGTCAGAGAATATTAGTTGTCCCACATCAGTCAGGAATGCTAGTCAGCGTTTGTTACCACCTCCGATACCAAGTGCTCCTCATTCGCTACTACGCCAGAGCGAACTACTTGAGCTGCCTCAAACCATAGCACAAACACTTGTTGCCTGACGAGGCATCAGCTCCAAACGATCCCCTCCGCGTATCAGTACATGAGGCCACCGAGTAACGCCTCAACTTGTGCCTGTGCGATTCGGTACATTGGCGTGATCTGTTGACAGAATGCACTTTCTCGCATGCATTTTTAAATCACTTCTCTATACTTACGCACGTCATTATTTGTGTACAAAATGGTGACTCGCCTGGCCCGCTTACCAGCAGCCTCGTCTTCCTGCCCCACAATGCTACGTCGGCATCCTCTCGAGCGCCAGTCTTCTTCGACCACTTCTGAAGCTGTTGCAATCGACGCAGCTCCCTGATATTCAGACTGACATGCTGTCTCTCTGATGAGGTCTTCCTTGTGCGTATTCCCATAGGTTTAACTGGTTTCCTGACTGCCACTGGAAATCTCACCAACGGCTTCGCGATGACTTAGTGGAGGTAATTGTGAAGGTGCTGTGAGGACAGGGCCATTCAATGGGGAATGGGACGAAGTTCGAATAGCCGCGGGCCATAAATGCGTTCCTCAGCTGTTGGGGCGGCAAAACTATTTCTAAATGCTCCGACACTGGCGTGCACACAAAAGGTAATTTAAACAAACATAGTAGAGAAATGTGTTCATAGTTAGAGGACATGATATAGCCGCCAATTGGTTCATCTTGCCTCCTCCGCCTATTATCTTATGGCCATTTGCCTGTGGTTCTGTAGTCAAAATGATCTACGTGGAAGAAACGCAAGAGTCATACGCACCATGTTCCCTGCGTGCCTGCCTATGAAAGCTCCCCCCCTCCCCCCCATTTCGAAGCTCCCAATGCACACGAGACGGTTTCCGATCCAGCTTTGGTAGAGCAAGTCAGAGGAGGCAAAGAAGGTAGACTCATTCAAACTTGCCCCACTGGCGGAGGGAAGCAGGCAGCTGTTTCATCTCCACGGGACCGTTTGCCTGAAGATGGCACTGACTACAAATGCGTAAGAATGTTTAAGAGAAGAGGGTTTGACTCACTATAACTTGACCCCTTTCCAAGCGCATAAAATTCCTAAGTGTCACAATTCCCCTTTTTCTTTAATCGAATATCATTAGATTTGTGACGTGGTAAATGAGCAGGTATGTGCGGTTGGAACTTGATGGAGAATAAGGGAAATTTGTCCTCACTTGCACAAAATCACCTATTTCCCACGGCAAGTGTCCCTGATGTTGTGCCCAGAGAAAGCCCTTGTCGGACCTGTGCCTGGGAAAGTTAAAATTTCCCGTCTTCAGTTTCATGAGTAATGGTGAAGGCCATTTTCCAATCACTTAGACCCTTTTCCTGGAACACGACAAATTTGGTTTCAAATTCAAACTGGATAACGTGGCTGTTGAAGTCGTCTTCCGGTTTAGCGCTCCTGACTACACTAGCGGCTGGGACAAGAATGGCAATTGTTGGAAGAAGCAGAAGAAGGACAAGATAGCGCATGAAAGTTGCTCGGATCTAGTCTGAAGTGAATTTGAACGAAGTGGAGGGGAGGCCAATTACACAAGACAGTTGACATCAGACACTCAAAGAACTTGTGCTGGAAAGCCGTCAGACGCAGCCGCGAGTGTATAGTCGATTGTGTTTGATCGAATATGGAGAGGTGAGGTTTCCACTGCTCTTCATATTTTTACCTTCTCACCACCACCCCTGTTGCCTGCGTATGCACGGAAGACTTGTTGAAACCGTGAAGTTGGAAAAATTGAGAGCCTCCGCTGATGTGGAAGGAAGCAAAGTGGACGCTTCTCTTTGTTTCCGACAGCACTTCTTTCATGACGCCTTTCCATTTACATCTACCTCGATTCTCGACAATCACTCTAAGTGTATCCTTAAATAAAGTGGTATGTTCTCCGACTCCCTACGCGAAGGGAATGCGGTTGTGGATTGCACCGCACCTCGATTTCATCAACGGTGCCTCGGCTAACTTAATACGCGTAAATTCGGCTGACTCCCTGTGACGGTGCGCTACTCTTCCTATTCTATATCTTGTTGTAGAGAAGTCTACAATGGGGACGTAAATATTCGTCAAGGCTTTCCGCGTGCAGAAGCAGAGCGGTGACAATCCGCAGTCCTACTACAGACACCCTTCGCTTTGCACTCGCACAAGCTCACACTCGCGATGGCCCACGACATAGCAGGAGAGGAGTGAATTCGCTCAACTGCCTATTGCCTACGCCAAAGCCTGTTGTGAATGGCTCCTGTGCCATGAATTGTTTAGTATCAACAGCATTCATAAGACCCTACAAATGACCTCTTTGCTGATATGGGAAGTAGTTCGGGACTTGGTGAACATAAGGTGGTGGTGATGCTATGCGAGGGCAAGAGAATAAAGGGGGCACCATGAATAATACGGCTTGTTTTTTCACAGCGGTGGAATGGACTGCTCCAAAGTGACGACCACCATGTTCGAACTATCACTCGCGTCTTGACAACTACACTGAGTAGTAATTAATTCAGTCCTTGTGATTATCACAGTTGTAGCGCAAAACCGGTGGACAGTGATTGGGGCGCCTCGGGTGGTGCTTTGTGTCCTGTCTCGGGCGTTTGGGGACGCTGAGCTACCTCCAGCTGCGCAAATCGAGGTAGTGTGCATTTGCATGATAATCTTCCCCTTTGAAATCTCTCAGTGGATTTTGGGAAGCCCGCATCAAACGTACTGCCACTTTCGGAAGGATTTCGAATAAGTTGTTCCTTAAGGTACTTTTGAGTGTCCTCCTCCCTTGGGTGGGAGGCATGGCTCGCATTGAGAATGCTGGTTTCTGCTTAAGAGTCATAAGTACGCAATTGTCGAAAGATTCTCAGGCGATTTGGCTTATCAGCACAGTGTTGTATTGCGAGTAACGAGTATCCAGCCACGGATTTGACTTAGATTGAACTTGGAATCACGACACCACGCATAAATACAGCCAAGACAAAGCCAAAAGAAGGTCGGCTATTCTCAAAACTCAGAGTGACTCTTTCCTGTCCATTTAGACTTTTTGGAGTGGCAACCTTCTCATTTATGCCGACCTTCCAGCAAGTTGGACACAGTTGCGTTCAATTGGGAGAAAGAATCATCTGAATGCTTTTGTCGCGGAGGAAGCCAATGGGCCGCCGATGATTCAGTCTCCCGATTCGAAGTCGTCTTCAATCCTCAATTCTGACAAAATACACGGCAGTAGAATTTCCAAAATCCTTTTCCATTTCAATGATCTCCTGCGGCCGATGGAGCGGTAACAGCACAAGCCAAGCGACGTGAGGATATTCTTATCAAGGTGGCGGGTGTAAACAAGGCCTCGCACCGACTTCTGTTTTTTCTCTACACCAGGCTAACAAAGTAATCCCCTTCCGAAGTTGCGAGTAGACTCTGCTAACTGTTGGATCCATGACGGAGGGATAGAGAAAGGGTGAGGAGGATAAAGAAGCTGCAGCGCAGCAATTCCACAAACATTTTTGTGCCTTTTTGGGTGCATATTGTGACAAAGAGGACTCACATAGTTTCCCTCTGTTTTCTTCCCACAACTGACTAAATTCGGCAAAAATACATCTCAGTGGACGTTCAGATATGCCTTCAAGTAAAACCTGTGCTCAGCTGCCTCGATCTTCAATCCCTTGTCTCGTTATTTCCCTCATCCCCCCATACCTTTACCGCACCGATCGCGTCTTTGGAAGAGCACATTTCGGGCCAGAGGAACTACACGATGGAAAACAATTTGCTAGGGGCATCCGCTAACAAGCTCATTTCATTTTCATCAGATATAATTTCCATAGGATATGTTGCTTATAGTAAGGGCAAAGCAAATCGAATTACAGCCTTACAAGGTTGCAAATCACAAACTCGGGCCTCCTTCAAAGTGATAATTACTTGTGCAACTGCTCGGCATGCGTGCATTTAAACGACTTGCGCAATGTGCCTGCTAAGATGTCTTTTGCCCCGCGAGCGATAAAATTAACCCTCTTCTCACCTTTCTGCCGCGTTGGGAACGTGTTCATTACCTTCGCAGGAGGCACTTCCTAATTCCCATGCCACTTGAGCATCTGAGGAGTGGTTAGCTTTGAACTAACACCATTTCTAAAGCACCTTCAGTTGAGTGGCTGACTTTAAAGCCTGTCACTCGGTTACCCCCATCGTCATCGTTGAATCCTAAAATTACACTAGATAGTAGTTCAAAATACAATCAAATAATCTACTCAGTAAAAATTGTGCCTCGGTGGTAAAGGTGTGAGGGAGGGGCAAAGGCCCACGCGATTTCCGCCTCATGATGACGAAATTATTCTAAAAACTGTTGCCCGTGAGATCGCCTACAAGGCGCTCGCCTCTTGCGCTGGCTACGACCGGACATCACGAGAGAGCGTTTAGTGTGAACTTACTGCTGGGGGATTTCGTACTCCAAAGTGGTCAATCAGGTAACGTTGTTCCAACGCATGAAACGAAGTTGGTGAGCTTCTGGGAATAATAGCGCAGACTGCAGTATTCCTTCCGCCAAGACGACCGCCATGTTACTCAGGGAAATGAGATCTCGCCTAAATATACGACAGTGAAGAGGAGATTTTAGCGTGTCATTTCATCAATAGCATATTATGCCATGCATAATTTATTCTCGTTCACTGCTCTTCGTGGAAATAACGCAAGTTGGGTGAGAAGTCAATCATCCTGGAGTAATTAAATTTAACTGCGGAGATTTTTCCAAGCTGTTAGTGCTCAATTTCGCAATTGCCTCCGACAATGTGGGCTTTTTCACTCAGAAAATATCTCCTGCGATCGTCGAATGCCCCCACCAGGTCTCATCTTCCGACGAACGGAGACGTTTATTGAATGAAAGGACATAAACTCTCTGAATAGGGCGCGATCGGGAGGGGAACACACCTCTGGGAAAGGCTGTCGTGACAGACATCCCCTTGTATGCGCCTCCGCGCATGTAAGTTAAAACGGAAGCAAAGACATCCGTACAAACTGCAAATGTCCACGAGTGCGGCCAACGCTATGCTGTAATTCTCTGTTCAGACACCATTTTATAAAATGCACAGGAAATCTTTATACTTCACCAAACCGACGCAATCCCCCCATAATCTCAAAGATGGGAGAATGTAAATGGGTTTTTTTTGCTCGGTTGCCGTCACCACTACATTGCGCAATGTGGGAAGATCGACGTTTGTTACAACAGGGTGGAACACGACTGCATGTGCAAGTGGCCTTGAAATAAGTGTGCAAAGTGTTTACGGATAGGGTGGATATTGCAATTAGGGGAATGTGAATTTTAAACTATACAGCATGAAAGGGAAAATGTGAGCCAGATATACATTCCTTCGTGGCGGTGGAGGTAGCCTGACACCCTGCTGGTCTTGTGGTCAGCCAAGTGAAAACAGGCTCTTCCAGCGGACTGTATGAATAAATCGGACGTGACATGGAGCATGTATTGCGCATTAAGTCCTAGTCATTTTCTCTCCTCCAAACAACTTGTTTTAGCAATTCAGTCTAGAAGATCTACAAGTCCGTTGCCTCCTAATTTATGCCATTTTACGTGATGAGCCATTCAACCACCGTCAAATGAATTAGCATAGGAGAATTCACTTCTGCTCAGTTAATGCATGCCTTGAGGGGCTGTGAAGAAGCAGCAGTGCAAAATGAAGTAGTCGACCTAGACGTCTTCATCCTCACTCAGTTTAAGCGAAGTCTGTATAACAGAATGATTGGCATTTGTAAGTATTTTTGCTTTATCACATCCCTCGGAGGTCATTCGGTAGCCTCCGCTTCAGACAAAACACCGACAAGTCGGGCAGCGTTGGCCCTACTTAGCTCCCACTTAGAATTTTACAAAACATCAGCAACTTGATCCCGTGCGGACAGCTGAAGTGCAATGCATTTTGCCTGCTTTGTATGGAAAGACACGCGATTACGAGCAAGAGCACTTTTACACAAGGCAGCACCATTGTAATTCGGAAAGTGGGTATAAGGAATGTAAATGAATGCGTTTCGATTACAGTGTAAAATGACTTCAGTAAAGATATGCGCCTGAGAAAAAAGAAGGGTTCAGTCACACCGAACGTTTAATCTCTCAGTTAAGGAGCCTAAATTAGCGCGGTGGCAACTTCGAGAAGGATGATAAAAAACCCTGGGTCTTTGCAGGTTATAAGGAAAATGAAAAGTTTTGACCACATAGCAGTCGTTTCTCGCTTAAGATAAAATGAGGCTTCACTTATTTAAAGAAAGGCTTCATTCTCCTGAAATGGTACAAGTCATTGTGTGCTTTATGAATTTCACTACGGAGCAGTAGAATGACAGATAATGTTGTCAGTCTACTTAAGACGTTGACGTTGATCGTACGAAGAAGTTGACATAATCACACACTTCTTCCCTCAACTGCCGACCGTATTAACACGTTGACCGACAATAGAATGCATAGACGATCGAGTGCCTGCGAGTCACTCATCGTGATTTCAAGAAAGTAACTCAAAAGTCTATTTCGTGGCCTCACACACTTTTGGTTTGGGGCTCAGAGTGGAGCGCCTTCACTTTCCCACGTCTCCTAGCTTCACCGTATGCTCTTTCTGCAGCTTTCTCGATGTATTCCGAAGGTTATGGTTGAGCGAGGAGGGCGGTTTCCAAGGCCAATGTGCCAATAGGAGGGCAGAAAGGCCAAGACCACGTCATTAGACCGCCCCGGGGAAAAGGCGTATTTATCGCCTACATTGTCCTGGCGTTAAATGTGTCACGGTAAGATGAGCTATCAGCCAGAATTGCAAAACAACTGCCATTACACTGTCTAACAGCCCAGAATGACTTAAGGTTAATATAAAGGCTGACAGTCTACTGGGTGAATATGCTGGCTCCGGGTCTAAGAGAACATTCTCGTAGCTAGGACGGGTAAAGGCTACAAGCTGAAATCCCATAATATGAGGATGACATTAAAAAGGTGGGCACGAATTTTAGAGATCAAACATTAAGCAAGAAGTGTTTTTGCTGTCATAGACTTTTCGCTGTTGTTTGAATCCCGCCTTCTCAACATACTACAATACTTGAACTTCTCCGGCCTCCTCCTCTTCCTCCTCGTCGTCTTCATTTTGACTATTTTCTCCCCTCTCATCTACTTCTTCCCCATTTTCTTCCCTCTTCTGCATTTTGTCCTCCTCTTCGTTCTCGTCTTCATCCACCTCTCTTCTTTGTATTTGTTCCTCGTCTTCGTCTTCATCTCCTTCACCATCCTCATCTACTTCTTTCTCCTCTAGGCCTTCGTCATTTTCATCCTCCGACTCGTCTGCTTCAGCGCCAACTGTTGTGATGAAGCCAACAGCCAGAAGTCCTACGATCAGCAACCAAACGAGAGCGGCTCTCATTATGCACTCGCCTCTAGCAAGTTGCACCGTTCACTACAGCGCCGTTAATATACCACTTGCCATAATTAGTGCTTGCCATGGAGAAGACTCCGTGTAAAGCGGATGTCATGTGCGTGCGCACCTTTGTGTTCTTTCTTCCACGTGGTTGGTTCCTTCCAATTTTCATTGCCTGCTTTCCATTTCCTAGGCCTGTGCAAGGTTGGCTTCCTTTTCCGCTTTGGTAACCAGTTGTAGAACCCACCCAAATTGCGGGTTACCTACTACCATTGAGGTACGATTTACCTTTTTTTCATGAACGTTAGCTGAGACAGTAAGAAAAAATATTTCATATCTGTTTGGTTGAAAATAGATGGAGTTTTTGTGTGTTCGCCTAGATTCAAACTAATGCTCATAGAAAAAGATTTACCCATGGATGCGCCACGCCTCTTTGTTCCTAAACCTAGGGCTATAAATGTAGCCAATTTCGTTCCATTTTGCATGAATTATTCACATGCATTTAGTGTTGAATGTTATTTAAAAAATGAGCCTAGTCAAATCACAGGCTCTCCTGCAATCCATAGGAGTCGACTCAGCAAGAAACCCGGCTCCCACATTCTGCTATTGACTGAGCCTTTCGCGTGGGTAAATGTGATTTTAAGACAAGTAGATCTGACTATAGCGATTCCGTGCTTGCGTATGATCAAAATTTCTAGGGAATATTTTCAGAAGACCACTTAAGCACTCCTAACCGGAAAGAGCTGTCACTTAAATTCTCCAGCACGAACTCAATGGACGAATCCTAGCATATATGTCGGTAAACCGGTGGAAAACACAAATGCAGAACGTGTCTGAGGCTAGAGAGGAACTTATTCGCTGCTCAGTATGGTATTTTCATCAAATATCTCGACACCGTCGAACTAATTGTTCAAATCCACGGCAAAAAAATGTGAACCGAACGAAGTATGTGGGTGGTTCTATTCCAATGTAAACAAATATCTCTGCTTCTGCGGGCTAAGCCGGAAACATGCCACTTATAAAAGTATACTCAAAGATGACTTCTTTGGGGTTTCCCTTTTGGAATAATAAAAGAAGTGCGAATACCATGAGGAGGTAATACTAGTGTGACTTTGGGTGTTAAATCTTAGAAAGAGAAAGAGAAGGAAGTGAACTCGCTCTCGCATCAGATATGGGTCTTGACGAGTCACGAGGACTTCTTGTCATAGTTTTTTGTCGAGTTCATGGTTGTCCAATCGTGTCACGGTCATCTGAGAAAAGGCTTAGTGCCAATCTTGCTTCACAGAAACAGCTCAATTATTTTCGAGCTTTCTTTAAAATGGATATCTGATTTTCTGAACTTCTATTCCTTCGTCTCAGAGGCGAAATAATGGTTTGCTTGGGGGTAAGTAGCATTACGGCGACATATTAACTTCGGCTTCAGAAACCAAAAGGTCTTGCATATGTATACAGCCCAAGCTTGACGTATAGGTTTGGCTAGAGAATAAAGAACGAAGATAAGTGACGAATTTGTCTCATATAACCCAGTTGAAAAATAGGAAGAATGCATGTACATAAGCTTAATTGACTTTCTTTGTATAGTTTCAGTTCAACAGGATTAGAGATTTGGGAAAATCCAGCCTGTAGTTGGCGGAGACCAGTGTTTTTTCCCAATAAGTTTAAAGGTAATGACATAAAATATCGTACTTGTTTGATTTCAGTAGTTTGACTGTGTCTGAGGAAACAGTACCCGAAATGCAATTATTTTTCTTGGTTATAAAATTGTAAATCGAACCAGCAAATGCCAATCCGGATCGTTGTATCTCAAGAACCATGATCTTCGTCATTCGCACCCACCGAAGGCGATTCGCAGGAGAGAATCTCAGTAATATTGCCTAACTATAGCGTATGTAGTAAAATGTAGTAATGGTGCTCCGATTAAAATCTACCTCTTACTCATTTTGTTCCTAGGTAAGCAGAACTAAGCTCTATTTTGCCTTTGCTCTGGTACGGAAAAATGGCAAACCTACACGTCAAATTCTTCCTTCAGCAAATTGAAAACTCGAAGAAGAGGCTCTGTCAATCTCAATACACGACTGTTATGACCGAACGAAATGAGTCGATAACCTTATAACACAGTCAAATATTCCTGGGTCCATTAAAAGCATTTTTAAGTACCAGTTTCCGTTCTGATCTCTGCGGCCATAGAAATAAGACAAATGGCGTAGTGTGCCCGAAGGTCTAAGGATAAGCTATTGGGTAAAATAATGGCACGGCTGATGTTATCGTCAAGAATTAAGTTGATACGGAGACACTTTGCTATTCATTGTCTATTTGCAGGTTCTGAATTCGATTATGAACTTATTTCAGTCGTGATTACCTTCCTCGCTATGGCCGAGGTGCTAACTGTAATAAAAATTGGCGATGCAGAGGCTCTTATGTTCTGACAGCTTCCCCTTAACTTTTCTTCTCTACCTTATATTTCACGTATTTCACATCGCGCAGTTACTTAGTCATCACATATCATAACCATTCGCAAGACTGTGATTTCATCTCTAACTTTAAACGCAGTGCCAATTGCAATGTTTGCGAAAAGGGTATTCCATTAATTAGCGTGACACTTGTCAGGTATGACTCTGAAATCATAGCGGGGAATAATTTGAAAGTCTGCTGCTACCCATGGTGGCACTGGAGACGAGCCAAGTGCTATCATCCACACTGGCTCACGTTTCAGCTGTAGTGAGGTGGATCACTTGCACCTCGGATCGCAGTTCTGCCCACAAATCGCAACAACGCAGGCATCGTCACTAACGAAAGTGAATTCGCGCACATGCTTTCTTTGTCGGGAGAAATCTTTGCTTCTATTCTCACGCCTCACCACCTATCACATGAGTCAGAGGCATTCTCTTGGCTCTGCTCCCACCCAACTTGCCCGCCATCGCTGTGCCATTGCCTTACCACGAGTAATGCAACATCAAAACACCGGCTTATCAACGGTTCATTGCTGCCAGGACTTGAGTCACTAAAAATTCCTCGCATCCACCGAATAAACCACTTACCTCCTCAATAAAGCCCCTTCCACATAATACACTTGTTGCGAAATCTTCCTTTTATCGCGGCACCACTGTTTTAGGTGGATGTACACCTCCAATAAATGGCTACTCTGAAGGGGACCATAAATCTGTTAATTTGGGGAGATTAAAGTAACAGGAATGGTGACTTCAGGACCTCTGAGTTCACTCTCAATACTTGATTGGTACTTGAAAATGTCTACAATTTTCTGACTAGAGGCCCCATCCCTTGTCTGCGTCCTCCTAGCATCTGTATTGCTATATCACGAAAAGGTCGAATTTAGAGTTTTCTCAGGAAAAAATTCGAAGTCGGTGCTTTATCCGCTAAATTGGAATGCCTGCCACACGAAGCACAACACCGCTGAGTAAATAGGCGCTAGACACTTTATTTATACTACAGGCATAATATAATCAGTTCATGATATCCATTTGCTCTTTTAGTTGTTTCCAAGGTAATATCAACGGTCATTTAAAAGCATCATCCATCTGCATCGTAGCGCCGCTTTGCTACCTCTAATCGAAACAGGAAGTTTAATGATGCCTCAATTCCACCGCTAACGTAAAAGGACAATTCGCAAAGGTCGAAGAAACCGCGAATTATAAGATGAGTTTGTGACTGGCATAAGTACACAACACTTACCCAATCAAAGGTTTCTTAGCCAAAAAATGCAAACGGCCGCTAGCATTCACTTCAAAATTACCTGAAATAAAGGCTAAATAGAAAAGGCAGCCGTCGTGATCCCTCCAACATACCGCTTCTCCTGAGACGAACGTCTTTTGATTTTTTTTCCCTATTAGGTTCTATTCTGCGCCGTCCATCCCTCCCAAACCTGCAACGAATGAATTATGTCCTCACCCTTTTCCTAACCCAGTTGAGGATGAGATGTTATCTCAACCCACTCAATCTCCAATTTAGTGACCCAGTAGACTACAGACATCTGTTCCTAGCCCCCTCGTAACAATTAAACTACTCCGGCCAAGGGAGACGTCAGCACAGGTAAAAACTCCTGCCTTATAAAAGACATTGGGGCGCTGGGACGCCGCGCTCCTCCCACATACAGTAGCAGTGGAAAGTAAGGCTAAGTGATTCGTCACTTTCTAGTCAAATCACAGTTCAAATGACATGCCGAGCGGGAGCCAGTGATGATTATCCGCGATACCAAGAGTATGCGCATATAACCTTGATATTTGCGTGTGTCTGGCACAGTAAAACGATAAGCACAAAATTTTCCAAAATATTCATGGAAAATTTTTAAATTAAAATTTTATATCATCCAAAATTAAGCTTTTTTAATGGCAGTTAACATTTTAACATCTTAATTTAGCGATGGGATTTTAAGTTCATTTCCACATCTGACTTAGTTTTTATTTAATAATAACCTTCACTATCACAATATACACAATCGAATGTATAACACGCCTTCAGAGGGCAATATCCGGGTGGACTCCTGCCAGGAGTATACAATCGAATACACCAGATATTGTTGACGGACCACAGGGAGGTTGTATGGAATGGCAAACACAGCCCGCAAAATGCTTCTTCTCACGTTTTTCATTTTTTCATTTTTTTTCGCTGGAACTCGTTGTTACGATAAAAGGGATTGCAAAAGCTTCCCTCTGTCTGCGCAAACTCTTCATGTCTTTTCAAACGCAAATCCTGTGCCGCGTTGTAGTTTAAGATTCTCCTTAATTAAATAATATAATTTTAACCAACACTTATAGAACTACAAGCTATGGTTGACGAGAATATATCTTCATGGTAAAGTTACTTGGGAAAAATTCGCCATGGAACCGGGCTGAAAAACTAGTGACTTTAAGCGCACTTATAGGTCTAGATCCGATAAGTTCCTCAAACGGAGGAAGAAACTTTTGAGGGAAACACTTCTGAATGGTATAGGTGGTGGTTGTCTAGCCGACATTTGTCCTGGTCAGTGGCGATCTAGCGTAAAATTGACCGCGATTGAGCCCTGAGGCGAGTAACCTCAATGGAAGAGATCTG
>QEYB01000507.1:0-5000 GCA_017562135.1 Dipylidium caninum
CCATAACAAGTGCCCAGTGGCAGTGCGAGTGCCGTGTGCCGAGCTTTCAGTGACTACGACAGTGCTGCCAACAGCATTGTCGCAGACACTGCACACTGGAATGGCACTGACAGGGAGGGATGGAGTGTGGAGAAGTTGGCGTGGCATGATACTGACTTGGCAATCAGTGATGAGGAGAGGCATTGAAGGCGGAGAAGGTGTGAAAAATTATCGTGGCAGCAACTACCGGGTATTTCCCAGCCGGTCACCTGCAAGTACTAACCCGGCCGACGTAGCTTAACTTTCGGTGATCGGACGAGAGAACCGGGTGTTTTCTACGTGGTATGGTCGCTGTTCCGATGTTAACCTCTGCCAACGACAATCAGCCTCTCACCCGCCTCGCAGTGCCGCACCTCAATCCTCCAACTCGCACCTTGCACCTCGGCCAACAAGACACCATAGCCATCACACGTTCTCGGCTCACTCATCAATCCACTTTACACGAGGCAAGACACTGCAACCTACTAGGCCGCGGTTTTATGCGCACAGCCCACCCTTTGCTGCGTCAGCTCCCTTCATCTCTCAAAACACAACCTCCTTCATTCCTGGCTCCCTACCTCCATCCCACTCTACATCGCTCCATCCATCCATCCATCCATCCATCCATCCATCCATCCATCCATTCCTCCCTCCCTCCCTCCCTCCCTCCTCTTCTCTGCGTCACCAGGAAAGCCTGCAGACAGCCTCACCACCGGGCAGGCAGTCAGCCACACACCCAATGGAGCATTCCCATCAACCACCGCCTGCTCCTGCACAATGCTCCAAACAAGTGCCACTGCCACTGCACTGCCAGTGCCAGTGCCAGTTTCAGTGACTACGACAGTGCAACAGCATTGTCGCAGACACTGCACACTGGCATGGGCACTGACAGGGAGGGGATGAGTGTGGAGAAGTTGGCGTGGCATGGACTTGGGCAATCAGTGGATGAGGAGAGGCATTGAAGGGGCGGAGAAGGGTGTGAAAAGTGGCAGCAACACCGGGTATTCCCAGCCGGGTCACCCATGCAAGTACTAACCGGCCCGACGTAGGCTTAACTTCGGTGATCGGACGAGAACCGGTGTTTTCTACGTGGTATGGTCGCTGCGATGTTCACCTCTGCCAACCGACAATCAGCCTCTCACCCGCTTCGCAGTGCCCACCTCAATCCTCCAAACTCGCACCTTGCACCTCGGCCAACAAGACACCAGCCATCACACGTCTCGGCGACTCATCAATCCACTTACACGAGGCAAGAACTGCAGGCCGCGTCGCACAGCCCCCTTGCTGCGTCAGCTCCCTTCATCCCAAACACAAACCTATCCTTCATTCCTGGCTCCCTACCTCCATCCCACTCTACATCGCTCCATCCATCCATCATCCATCCATTCCATCCATCCATCTCCATATTCCTCCCTCCCTCCTCCCTCCTCCCTCCTCTTCTCTGCGTCACCCAGGAAAGCCTGCAGACAGCCTCACCACCGGGCAGGCAGTCAGCCACACACCCAATTGGAGCATTCCTCAACCACCGCTGCTCCTGCACAATTGCTCCAAAACAAGTGCCATGCCACTGCCACTGCCAGTGCCAGTGCCAGTTTTCAGTGACTACGACAGTGCAACAGCATTGTCGCAGACACTGCACACTGGCATGGGCACTGACAGGGAGGGGATGAGTGTGGAGAAGTTGGCGTGGGCATGGACTTGGGCAATCAGTGGATGAGGAGAGGCATTGAAGGGGCGGAGAAGGGTGTGAAAAGTGGCAGCAACACGGGTATTCCAGCCGGTCACCCATGCAAGTACTAACCCGGCCCGACGTAGCTTAACTTTCGGTGATCGGACGAGAACCGGTGTTTTCTACGTTGTATGGTCGCTGCCGATGTTCACCTCTGCCAACCGACAATCAGCCTCTCACCCGCCTCGCAGTGTGGCCCACCTCAAAGGTCCTCCAAACTCGCACCTTGCACCTAACAAGACACCAGCCATCACACTCTCGGCGACTCATCAATCCACTTACACGAGGCAAAGAACACTGCAGGCCGCGGTCGCACAGCCCCCTTGCGCGTTCAGCTCCCTTCATCCCAAACACAACCTATCCTTCATTCCTGGCTCCCTACCTCCATCCCACTCTACATCGCTCCATCCATCCCATCCATCCATCCATCCATTTCCTCCATTCCTCCCTCCTCCCTCCCTCCCTCCCTCCTCTTCTCTGCGTCACCCAGGAAAGCCTGCAACAGCCTCACCACCGGGCAGGCAGTCAGCCACAACACCCAATGGAGCATTCCATCAAACCACCGCCTGCTCCTGCACAATGCTCCAAACAAGTGCCACTGCCACTGCCAGTGCCAGTGCCAGTTTCAGTGCTTACGACAGTGCAACAGCATTGTCGCATACACTGCACACTGGCATGGGCACTGACAGGGAGGGGATGAGTGTGGAGAAGTTGGCGTGGGCATGGACTTGGGCAATCAGTGGATGAGGAGAGGCATTGAAGGGGCGGAGAAGGGTGTGAAAAGTGCAGCAACACCGGGTATTCCCAGCCGGTCACCCATGCAAGTACTAACCCGGCCCGACGTAGCTTAACTTCGGTGATCGGACGAGAACCGGTGTTTTCTACGTGGTATGGTCGCTGCCGATGTTCACCTCTGCCAACCGACAATCAGCCTCTCACCCGCCTCGCAGTGCCCACCTCAATCCTCCAAACTCGCACCTTGCACCTCGGCAAACAAGACACCAGCCATCACACGTCTCGGCGACTCATCAATCCACTTACACGAGGCAAGACACTGCAGGCCGCGGTCGCACAGCCCCCTTGCTGCGTTCAGCTCCCTTCATCCCAAACACAACCTATCCTTCATTCCTGGCTCCCTACCTCCATCCCACTCTACATCGCTCCATCCATCCATCCATCCATCCATCCATCATCCTCCATTCCTCCCTCCCTCCCTCCCTCCTCCCTTCTCTGCGTCACCAGGAAAGCCTGCAGACAGCCTCACCACCGGGCAGGCAGTCAGCCACACACCCAATGGAGCATTCCATCAACCACCGCCTGCTCCTGCACAATGCTCCAAACAAGTGCCACTGCCACTGCAGTGCCAGTGCCAGTTTTCAGTGACTACGACAGTGCAACAGCATTGTCGCAGACACTGCACACTGGCATGGGCACTGACAGGGAGGGGATGAGTGTGGAGAAGTTGGCGTGGGCATGGACTTGGGCAATCAGTGGATGAGGAGAGGCATTGAAGGGGCGGAGAAGGGTGTGAAAAGTGGCAGCAACACCGGGTATTCCCAGCCGGTCACCCATGCAAGTACTAACCCGGCCCGACGTAGCTTAACTTCGGTGATCGGACGAGAACCGTGTTTTCTACGTGGTATGGTCGCTGCCGATGTTCACCTCTGCCAACCGACAATCAGCCTCTCACCCGCCTCGCAGTGCCCACCTCAATCCTCCAAACTCGCACCTTGCACCTCGGCCAACAAGACACCAGCCATCACACGTCTCGGCGACTCATCAATCCACTTACACGAGGCAAGACACTGCAGGCCGCGGTCGCACGGCCCCCTTGCTGCGTCAGCTCCCTTCATCCCAAACACAACCTATCCTTCATTCCTGGCTCCCTACCTCCATCCCACTCTACATCGCTCCATCCATCCATCCATCCATCCATCCATTCCTCCATTCCTCCCTCCCTCCTCTTCTTCTGCGTCACCCAGGAAAGCCTGCAGACAGCCTCACCACCGGGCAGGCAGTCAGCCACACACCCAATGGAGCATTCCATCAACCACCGCCTGCTCCTGCACAATGCTCCAAACAAGTGCCACTGCCACTGCCACTGCCAGTGCCAGTGCCCAGTTTCAGTGACTACGACAGTGCAACAGCATTGTCGCAGACACTGCACACTGGCATGGGCACTGACAGGGAGGGGATGAGTGTGGAGAAGTTTGGCGTGGGGCATGGACTTGGGCAATCAGTGGATGAGGAGAGGCATTGAAGGGCGGAGAAGGGTGTGAAAAGTGGCAGCAAACACCGGGTATTCCCAGCCGGTCACCCATGCAAGTACTAACCCGGCCCGACGTAGCTTAACTTCGGTGATCGGACGAGAACCGGTGTTTTCTACGTGGTATGGTCGCTGCCGATGTTCACTCTGCCAACCGACAATCAGCCTCTCACCCGCCTCGCAGTGCCCACCTCAATCCTCCAAACTCGCACCTTGCACCTCGGCCAACAAGACACCAGCCATCACACGTCTCGGCTACACATCAATCCACTTACACGATGGCAAGACACTGCAGGCCGCGGTCGCACGGCCCACTTGCTGCGTCAGCTCCCTTCATCCCAAACACAACCTATCCTTCATTCCTGGCTCCCTACCTCCATCCCACTCTACATCGCTCCATCCATCCATCCATTCCTCCATTCCTCCCTCCCTCCCTCCCTCCTCTTCTCTGCGTCACCCAGGAAAGCCAGGAGACAGCCTCACCACCGGGCAGGCAGTCAGCCACACACCCAATGGAGCATTCCATCAACCACCGCCTGCTCCTGCACAATGCTCCAAACAAGTGCCAGTGCCAGTGCCAGTGCCAGTGCCAGTGCCAGTGCCAGTTTCAGTGACTTCGACAGTGCAACAACATTGTCGCAGACACTGCACACTGGCATGGGCACTGACAGGGAGGGGATGAGTGTGGAGAAGTTGGCGTGGGCATGGACTTGGGCAATCAGTGGATGAGGAGAGGCATTGAAGGGGCGGAGAAGGGTGTGAAAAAGTGGCAGCAACACCGGGTATTCCCAGCCGGTCACCCCATGCAAGTACTAACCCGGCCCGACGTAGCTTAACTTCGGTGATCGGACGAGAACCGGTGTTTTCTACGTGGTATGGTCGCTGCCGATGTTCACCTCTGCCAACCGACAATCAGCCTCTCACCCGCCTCGCAGTGCCCACCTCAATCCTCCAAACTCGCACCTTGCACCTCGGCCAACAAGACAC
>QEYB01000507.1:15000-39400 GCA_017562135.1 Dipylidium caninum
CCTCCCTCCCTCCCTCCCTCCTCTTCTCTGCGTCACCCAGGAAAGCCTGCAGACAGCCTCACCACCGGGCAGGCAGTCAGCCACACACCCAATGGAGCATTCCATCAAACCACCGCCTGCTCCTGCACAATGCTCCAAACAAGTGCCACTGCCACTGCCACTGCCAGTGCCAGTGCCAGTTTCAGTGACTACGACAGTGCAACAGCATTGTCGCAGACACTGCACACTGGCATGAGGCACTGACAGGGAGGGGATGAGTGTGGAGAAGTTGGCGTGGGCATGGACTTGGGCAATCAGTGGATGAGGAGAGGCATTGAAGGGGCGGAGAAGGGTGTGAAAAGTGGCAGCAACACCGGGTATTCCCAGCCGGTCACCCATGCAAGTACTAACCCGGCCCGACGTAGCTTAACTTCGGTGATCGGACGAGAACCGGTGTTTTCTACGTGGTATGGTCGCTGCCGATGTTCACCTCTGCAACGACAATCAGCCTCTCACGCCTCGCAGTGCCCACCTCAATCCTCCAAACTCGCACCTTGCACCTCGGCCACAAGACACCAGCCATCACACGTCTCGGCTACTCATCAATCCACTTACACGAGGCAAGACACTGCAGGCCGCGGTCGCACAGCCCCCTTGCTGCGTCAGCTCCCTTCATCCCAAACACACCTATCCTTCATTCCTGGCTCCCTACCTCCATCCCACTCTACATCGCTCCATCCATCCATCCATCCATCCATCCATTCCTCCATTCCTCCCTCCCCTCCCTCCCTCCTCCTTCTCTGCGTCACCCAGGAAAGCCTGCAGACAGCCTCACCACGGGCAGGCAGTCAGCCACACACCCAATGGAGCATTCCATCAACCACCGCCTGCTCCTGCACAATGCTCCAAACAAGTGCCACTGCCACTGCCAGTGCCAGTGCCAGTGCCAGTTTCAGTGACTACGACAGTGCAACAGCATTGTCGCATACACTGCACACTGGCATGGGCACTGACAGGGAGGGGATGAGTGTGGAGAAGTTTGGCGTGGGCATGGACTTGGGCAATCAGTGGATGAGGAGAGGCATTGAAGGGGCGGAGAAGGGTGTGAAAAGTGGCAGCAACACCGGGTATTCCCAGCCGGTCACCCATGCAAGTACTAACCCGGCCCGACGTAGCTTAACTTCGGTGATCGGACGAGAACCGGTGTTTTCTACGTGGTATGGTCGCTGCCGATGTTCACCTCTGCCAACCGACAATCAGCCTCTCACCCGCCTCGCAGTGCCCACCTCAATCCTCCAAACTCGCACCTTGCACCTCGGCCAACAAGACACCAGCCATCACACGTCTCGGCTACTCATCAATCCACTTACACGAGGCAAGACACTGCAGGCCGCGGTCGCACAGCCCCCTTGCTGCGTCAGCTCCCTTCATCCCAAACACAACCTATCCTTCATTCCTGGCTCCCTACCTCCATCCCACTCTACATCGCTCCATCCATCCATCCATCCATCCATTCCTCCATTCCTCCCTCCCTCCCTCCCTCCCTCCTCTTCTCTGCGTCACCCGGGAAAGCCTGCAGACAGCCTCACCACCGGGCAGGCAGTCAGCCACACACCCAATGGAGCATTCCATCAACCACCGCCTGCTCCTGCACAATGCTCCAAACAAGTGCCACTGCCACTGCCACTGCCAGTGCCAGTGCCAGTTTCAGTGACTACGACAGTGCAACAGCATTGTCGCATACACTGCACACTGGCATGAGCACTGACAGGGAGGGGATGAGTGTGGAGAAGTTGGCGTGGGCATGGACTTGGGCAATCAGTGGATGAGGAGAGGCATTGAAGGGGCGGAGAAGGGTGTGAAAAGTGGCAGCAACACCGGGTATTCCCAGCCGGTCACCCATGCAAGTACTAACCCGGCCCGACGTAGCTTAACTTCGGTGATCGGACGAGAACCGGTGTTTTCTACGTGGTATGGTCGCTGCCGATGTTCACCTCTGCCAACCGACAATCAGCCTCTCACCCGCCTCGCAGTGCCCACCTCAATCCTCCAAACTCGCACCTTGCACCTCGGCCAACAAGACACCAGCCATCACACGTCTCGGCTACTCATCAATCCACTTACACGAGGCAAGACACTGCAGGCCGCGGTCGCACAGCCCCCTTGCTGCGTCAGCTCCCTTCATCCCAAACACAACCTATCCTTCATTCCTGGCTCCCTACCTCCATCCCACTCTACATCGCTCCATCCATCCATCCATCCATCCATCCATTCCTCCATTCCTCCCTCCCTCCCTCCCTCCTCTTCTCTGCGTCACCCAGGAAAGCCTGCAGACAGCCTCACCACCGGGCAGGCAGTCAGCCACACACCCAATGGAGCATTCCATCAACCACCGCCTGCTCCTGCACAATGCTCCAAACAAGTGCCACTGCCACTGCCAGTGCCAGTGCCAGTGCCAGTTTCAGTGACTACGACAGTGCAACAGCATTGTCGCAGACACTGCACACTGGCATGAGCACTGACAGGGAGGGGATGAGTGTGGAGAAGTTGGCGTGGGCATGGACTTGGGCAATCAGTGGATGAGGAGAGGCATTGAAGGGGCGGAGAAGGGTGTGAAAAGTGGCAGCAACACCGGGTATTCCCAGCCGGTCACCCATGCAAGTACTAACCCGGCCCGACGTAGCTTAACTTCGGTGATCGGACGAGAACCGGTGTTTTCTACGTGGTATGGTCGCTGCCGATGTTCACCTCTGCCAACCGACAATCAGCCTCTCACCCGCCTCGCAGTGCCCACCTCAATCCTCCAAACTCGCACCTTGCACCTCGGCCAACAAGACACCAGCCATCACACGTCTCGGCGACTCATCAATCCACTTACACGAGGCAAGACACTGCAGGCCGCGGTCGCACAGCCCCTTGCTGCGTCAGCTCCCTTCATCCCAAACACAACCTATCCTTCATTCCTGGCTCCCTACCTCCATCCCACTCTACATCGCTCCATCCATCCATCCATCCATCCATCCATTCCTCCATTCCTCCCTCCCTCCTCCCTCCCTCCTCTTCTCTCTGCGTCACCCAGGAAAGCCTGCAGACAGCCTCACCACCGGGCAGGCAGTCAGCCACACACCCAATGGAGCATTCCATCAACCACCGCCTGCTCCTGCACAATGCTCCAACAAGTGCCACTGCCACTGCCAGTGCCAGTGCCAGTTTCAGTGACTACGACAGTGCAACAGCATTGTCGCATACACTGCACACTGGCATGGCACTGACAGGGAGGGGATGAGTGTGGAGAAGTTGGCGTGGGCATGGACTTGGGCAATCAGTGGATGAGGAGAGGCATTGAAGGGGCGGAGAAGGGTGTGAAAAGTGGCAGCAACACCGGGTATTCCCAGCCGGTCACCCATGCAAGTACTAACCCGGCCCGACGTAGCTTAACTTCGGTGATCGGACGAGAACCGGTGTTTTCTACGTGGTATGGTCCGCTGCCGATGTTCACCTCTGCCAACCGACAATCAGCCTCTCACCGCCTCGCAGTGCCCACCTCAATCCTCCAAACTCGCACCTTGCACCTCGGCCAACAAGACACCAGCCATCACACGTCTCGGCGACTCATCAATCCACTTACACGAGGCAAGACACTGCAGGCCGCGGTCGCACAGCCCCTTGCTGCGTCAGCTCCCTTCATCCCAAACACAACCTATCCTTCATTCCTGGCTCCCTACCTCCATCCCACTCTACATCGCTCCATCCATCCATCCATCCATCCATTCCTCCATTCCTCCATTCCTCCCTCCCTCCCTCCCTCCTCTTCTCTGCGTCACCCGGAAAGCCTGCAGACAGCCTCACCACCGGGCAGGCAGTCAGCCACACACCCAATGGAGCATTCCATCAACCACCGCCTGCTCCTGCACAATGCTCCAAACAAGTGCCACTGCCACTGCCAGTGCCAGTGCCAGTGCCAGTTTCAGTGGACTACGACAGTGCAACAGCATTGTCGCATACACTGCACACTGGCATGAGGCACTGACAGGGAGGGGATGAGTGTGGAGAAGTTGGCGTGGGCATGGACTTGGGCAATCAGTGGATGAGGAGAGGCATTGAAGGGGCGGAGAAGGGTGTGAAAAGTGGCAGCAACACCGGGTATTCCCAGCCGGTCACCCATGCAAGTACTAACCCGGCCGACGTAGCTTAACTTCGGTGATCGGACGAGAACCGGTGTTTTCTACGTGGTATGGTCGCTGCCGATGTTCACCTCTGCCAACCGACAATCAGCCTCTCACCCGCCTCGCAGTGCCCACCTCAATCCTCCAAACTCGCACCTTGCACCTCGGCCAACAAGACACCAGCCATCACACGTCTCGGCGACTCATCAATCCACTTACACGAGGCAAGACACTGCAGGCCGCGGTCGCACAGCCCCTTGCTGCGTCAGCTCCCTTCATCCCAAACACAACCTATCCTTCATTCCTGGCTCCCTACCTCCATCCCACTCTACATCGCTCCATCCATCCATCCATCCATCCATTCCTCCATTCCTCCCCTCCCTCCCTCCTCCCTCCTCTTCTCTGCGTCACCCAGGAAAGCCTGCAGACAGCCTCACCACCGGGCAGGCAGTCAGCCACACACCCAATGGAGCATTCCATCAACCACCGCCTGCTCCTGCACAATGCTCCAAACAAGTGCCACTGCCACTGCCAGTGCCAGTGCCAGTTTCAGTGACTACGACAGTGCAACAGCATTGTCGCATACACTGCACACTGGCATGAGGCACTGACAGGGAGGGGATGAGTGTGGAGAAGTTGGCGTGGGCATGGACTTGGGCAATCAGTGGATGAGGAGAGGCATTGAAGGGGCGGAGAAGGGTGTGAAAGTGGCAGCAACACCGGGTATTCCCAGCCGGTCACCCATGCAAGTACTAACCCGGCCCGACGTAGCTTAACTTCGGTGATCGGACGAGAACCGGTTGTTTTCTACGTGGTATGGTCGCTGCCGATGTTCACCTCTGCCAACCGACAATCAGCCTCTCACCGCCTCGCAGTGCCCACCTCAATCCTCCAAACTCGCACCTTGCAACCTCGGCCAACAAGACACCAGCCATCACACGTCTCGGCGACTCATCAATCCACTTACACGAGGCAAGACACTGCAGGCGCGGTCGCACAGCCCCCTTGCTGCGTCAGCTCCCTTCATCCCAAACACAAACCTATCCTTCATTCCTGGCTCCCTACCTCCATCCCACTCTACATCGCTCCATCCATCCATCCATCCATCCATCCATTCCTCCATTCCTCCCTCCCTCCCTCCCTCCTCCTCTTCTCTGCGTCACCCAGGAAAGCCTGCAGACAGCCTCACCACCGGGCAGGCAGTCAGCCCACACACCAATGGAGCATTCCATCAACCACCGCCTGCTCCTGCACAATGCTCCAAACAAGTGCCATGCCAGTGCCAGTGCCAAGTGCCAGTTGCCAGTTTCAGTGACTACGACAGTGCAACAGCATTGTCGCAGACACTGCACACTGGCATGAGCACTGACAGGGAGGGGATGAGTGTGGAGAAGTTGGCGTGGGCATGGATTGGGCAATCAAGTGGATGAGGAGAGGCATTGAAGGGGCGGAGAAGGGTGTGAAAAGTGGCAGCAACACCGGGTATCCCAGCCGGTCACCCATGCAAGTACTAACCCGGCCCGACGTAGCTTAACTTCGGTGATCGGACGAGAACCGGTGTTTTCTACGTGGTATGGTCGCTGCCGATGTGCACCTCTGCCAACCGACAATCAGCCTCTCACCGCCTCGCAGTGCCCACCTCAATCCTCCAAACTCGCACTTGCACCTCGGCCAACAAGACACCAGCCATCACACGTCTCGGCTACTCATCAATCCACTTACACGAGGAAGACAACTGCAGGCCGCGGTTCGCACAGCCCCCTTGCTGCGTCAGCCCCTTCATCCCAAACACGAACCTATCCTTCATTCCTGCTCCTACCCTCCGGTGTTTTCTCCCACTGGTTATACATCGCTCCATCACCTCAACATCCATCAGCTCCATTCCTCGCTTAGCCAGTTTCCCACCTCACTCTTCTCTGCGTCAACCTTGCAAGACAGTCCTCACCACCGGCAGGCAACAGTCAGCCACACCACACCCAAATACAGCAAGCACAAAGCTAACAAACAAAGTTCCCAGTGCCAGTGGATCATCAAGCCACCGCCTTCAACAGCATTGCTGGCTGCCAGTTCAGTGATTACCTACCATCCACAGTTGGAGAGGAGAGGCACCGGCACACTAAGTTTCCCGGCCCGATGCAAAACCCGGCCCGACGTATAGCTTAACTTCGGTGATTTTTTTCTACATGGTCGCATCAGTCTCACCGCCTCCAGTGCCCACCTCCATCGGACCTCGCACTTGCAACTTCGGCGGCCATCACAGAGCTCCACTCGGTCGCACATATACTACAGGCCGCGTCGTTCAGCAGCCCACTTGCTGCGTCAGCATCCCAAACACAACCTATTCCTTCATTCCTGGCTCCCTACCTCCTCCTACTCTACATCGCTCCATCATCCATCCATCCATTCCCCATTCCCTCCATTCCTCCCTCCATTCACCTCCTCCCTCCCTCCCTCCTCTTCTCTACTGCTCACCCAGGAAAGCCTGCAGACAGCCTCAACCACCGGGAGGCAGTCAGCCACACACCCAATGGAGCATTTCATCACCACCCGCCTGCTCCTGCACATGCTCCAAACAAGTGCCACTGCCACTGCCAGTGCCAGTGCCAGTTTCAGTGACTACGACAGTGCAACAGCATTGTCGCAGACACTGCACACTGGCATGGGCACTGACAGGGAGGGGATGAGTGTGGAGAAGTTGGCGTGGGCATGGACTTGGGCAATCAGTGGATGACGGAGAGGCATTGAAGGGGCGGAGAAGGGTGTTGAAAAGTGGCAGCAACACCGGGTATTCCCAGCCGGTCACCCATGCAAAGTACTAACCCGGCCCGACGTAGCTTAACTTCGGTGATCGGGACGAGAACCGGTGTTTTTCTACGTGGTATGGTCGCTGCCGATGTTCACCTCTGCCAACCGACAATCAGCCTCTCACCCGCCTCGCAGTGCCCACCTCAATCCTCCAAACTCGCACCCTTGCACCTCGGCCAACAAGACACCAGCATCACACGTCTCGGCTACTCATCAATCCACTTACACGAGGAGCGCAAGACACTGCAGGCCGCGGTCGCACAGCCCCCTTGCCTGCGTCAGCTCCCTTCATCCCAAACACAAACCTATCCTTCATTCCTGGCTCCTACCTCCATCCACTCCACATAGCGCTCCATCCATCATCCATCCATCACACATTCCTCCATTCCTCCCCCCATTCCTACCTCCCTCCCTCCCTCCCTCTCTCTTCTCTGCGTCAACCCGGGAAGCCTGCAGACAGCCTCACCACCGGGCAGGCAGTCAGCCACACACCCAAACTTGGCATTCCATCAACCACCGCCTGCTCCTGCACAATGCTCCAAACAAGTGCCACTGCCACTGCCACTGCCAAGTGCCAGTGCCAGTTTCAGTGACTACGACAGTGCAACAGCATTGTCGCATACACTGCACACTGGCAATGGGCACTGACAGGGAGGGGATGAGTGTGGAGAAGTTGGCGTGGGGCATGGACTTGGGCAAATTAAGTGGATGAGGAGAGGCATTGAAGGGGCGGAGAAGGGTGTGTGAAAAAGGGCAGCAACACACGGAATCTAAGCATAGGCAATAAAGACAAAACAAAGGACAATGCCAATGGCAATGACAAATGCCTTTTCAACACATCGTGAACACAAAGCAACACACCAACCAACCAACCAACTAACCAACCAACTCAGTCCTCACATGTCAAACGCTAGAGTGGCTGTTGAGGAAAATGCTTTCTCCACAATCCCATCCCCATCTCAAAATATTCACCTCAACTATGACATTTCAACAGCCAAAAGTCCATCTTAACACTTCGTCCCATACTTCACCCTTCGCCTACACGACACATCGTCGTCTCTTGTCCACACTATACCCATCCTCACGCATTCCCTCATGCTTTCCCAAGCCTCTTCACCGGCAACGCTTTGTCCATGCGGTGAAGAAATCCCCACTGACCAGTTTATCCACAAGTCACCTTTCCATGCTTGCCAATACGGGACAGCAAGAGCCTTAACTGCATGCGCGTCTACATGCCTCCGCGCTATCTGGCGCCACTGAACTCCCAGAAGCGTCAGCCAACGATGACGTGGATTCTAAACACTTGATGCTCCTCACCATCGCCCGGCTAACACCACTTTCGGCTGGCGCATTCTTCAAATCTTCTTTTTCACTCACCACTTTCTTCCCTCGCACACAGACCACCCTTGCATACCTCGTTCAAGACTCTCAAGCAATTCTGTACAAACATAGCCACATTTATGAATGCTACTATCCAAATGTCAAACGCCAGAAACAGAAACTCCACCAATAACGCAAAATCCAAGAAAAGATGCGCAAACACGACCTAGTCCCAAAAGAAATACCAAAGCCTAAACATCAGATTCAACAAGAATTCAACAAACTCCAACCCCTATATGCCATAACAGGCAATATTTATTTTACTTTGAATGAAGCAACAACAACGAGTTAGCCCTAACAACCCTAACTTCGACTACATGCTATAACCCTTACCGAATACACAGCCTATGCTTTTAGCCTTCTACATGCACTGTAGGTAATCAAGAATGGGAATCAAAAAATGGAAAACCTGTACAAAAACAGACGTCAAGAACATGGGCACCGTTGGATGCGGTCCATTACACCCTCACACATTCAAAAAAGTGCTTCTTTCTCTAATGACAAACACGGTATAGTTGAAGGAAGACTGATGATTAGGAAGTAGGAAGCAAAATACCAACCAACAAAGAGACGCCGCAGATACGGCACCCACCCCAACGACTCATATCAGCACGCCCCTTGTGGAGTGATTTTAACAAGTCTTACATTAGTGAATTTAAACTTACAAAGTACATACAATTCGTTTCGGCAGAAGTACTTTTCAGGGTCCGATTTAACTGTGCAATGAATAATGCTAAACGCAGTTGTGTAGAAGCTGCATGGTTAGAAAGATGAACCTTTGCGTCTCTAGCATAACAGACCAAACTCTGATGGACACTCACATACATAAAATGCCACAGTAGTTATTACCACGAAGACGCTTCCAAAGGCAAGGCTCTGTCCACTTAATTTCTTCTTCTCTCGTCAACCCAATTCCAATTCTTCTACCTCCACATCTTCTGGTCTATCAATTCTTTCATCTCTTTCTCCCTCTCTCCCTCCCTCCCTCCCCCCTCCCTCTCTCTCCTCTCTCTCCCTCTCTCTCTCTCTCTCTCTCTCTCTCTCTCTCTCTCTCTCCTCTTTTATCTGGCTTGCTTCCACACTAGACACCTTCATTTTCTCTACTCTGCCATTGTTCAAAATAGCACCCTTAGCCAATTGCCTCTAGATCACAATGCTCCCCACTCCCACTCCCACTCCTACTCCCACTCCCATTCCCACTCCCACTCCCATTCCCATTCCCATCCCCACACCCACCATCTCAATCTCCCAGTATCCTTTCCTGGTGCAAACATTCAGTGAATTCGTGCCCTCATGCAACTCGCATATGCACACGCCACGATCCGTTGGATAGCCAAGAAATTCATTTTATACAAATTGCGCGCTGCTTAGGATGCTCTGTCTTCCGTGCTAATCGCCTTTTATTACAAATTTTCTCGCATCTCGTCCTACTTTTCAAGGCTACCAAACCCAAGCAAAGTGGTCTGTGCACTTGGCAATTTATCAAAATGTGCCCTGAAGAGGGCACTCACAGTGGGAGAAGATAGTTTACTCACAATTACCACATTCCAACCCCTCTTTACTTCAAGCAAGACACTGCGGTGGTCCTTATGTCTCCATGCAATTGACTCGGTGCCGAGTGGAGATGCTGGGATGTGAAATGGAAGAATGGAAAGAAATCGCGGGGAATGGGGTTCCATTCGGGGTAGAATGCGTCAAATGTTGTTGAGGAGAGTGTTGTAAATGCATTGCATCGTCCGAAGGTGGGTGTACGTGTGCGTCTTGAATGCCGCGAAATAGCGAAAGCAGCGTCTGATCGGGCTACGGAAATGCAGTGTGCACGTAATCGCATTGGAGGAGTGGAGATGTAGGAAGAGGGGGAGTATTGGTGAATGCGAGTGAATGCGAGTGAATGCGAGTGAATGCGAGTGAATGCGAGTGAATGCGAGTGATGTTGGGTGAAATGCTCTAAGTGGCGCATTGATGAAGACGAGAGTGGGTTATGTTCGTGCTATGTATTGCTTGCTTACACGCAACCGCAATGACCACTTTGTAGTGGAACGGCAGACACTGGTATGCTGGATGAGCTAGAGGAGGCCTTTCCCGCTCAAGGCAATTTGTCTCGCTTCCAAGTGCAGAGTGAGGGGCTTTTTTCTTCATACCTCGCCGAGTGCTGTATGCTACAAGTGAGTGGTTGATGGGTTCTTTTCGTGGTGGATAGTTTGTGGGACATGGAGTAGTAACTCTACTTGATTGCACCTTCCCACTCTCCATATGGTGTCTGTGGAACAAGTCGTCAGAATGCAATCCTCTTACCGCATTCTCGGGCCACAGTTCCGCGGCGATGAGAAGAATGGTGGTAATCACATGCAAACGGTCTCCCCACTTGCAGGTCAATTCTCTGCTGACTGCCTAGTCCTTGCGGCAGACGGCCGTGATTGGCCAATCTTCGCACGACATTTCGATTGTGTTACAATCTGTGTGCCTCCTACAAGTTGCCAGTAGTATGTGTGTGCACTTGCTACTAGAAGCAGCAGCAGCAGCAGCAGCAGCAAAAGAATATTCGCGAGGAGAGGAAGGCGAGAGCGAGAGAGAGAGAGAGAGAGAGAGAGAGAGAGAGAGAGAGGAAAGATGCTGCAATCAGGCGAGTCTATGCAGTAATCATTAGAGTAAGTGGAAAGTGGGCAAAGAAGACGGACACATGGCCATGATTAAATATACGAGTGAAAAGAGTGCAGAAGATGGGGAAAGGAGGCGCCTGCAGTGGGGTTGGAGAGGGTTGGGGTGGGTTGGGTTGGTTTGAGGTGGCTCGGTGTGGGGCAGGGCGGAGGCCAAGACACTCATGCGGGGATGATGATGTTGACAATACCAGTGGTGATGATGCCAATTTCTTCATACTATCAAGGCAATTTATGAAGAGAAGAGATCACTGCCTGCGACAATTGCGCGATATATCCGTTGCGACTGCAAATGTGGGTAGTGCAGATTCCCTGCGAAACACTTCCGTGTACGCGGTTATCCCCGCAACCTACCCACCAACTCACCAACTCACCAACTCACCCACCCACCTACCTACCTGCCTACCTGCCTACCTGCCTACCTGCCTACCTGCCCACTTGCCTACCTACCCACCTACCCACATACCTATTTAACCCCAATGACAACACAAACCACGGCGTCCACAGAGCAAGTCACCCACGCAGAAGTCCATAAGAGTATAATAAGCACACTGGGCATGGCACATTCTGCATGGAGAAGAAAAGCGAATTGAGCAAAGTCGGTTACAAACACGGCCAACCACGCTGCCCAACGCGAAGGTGAGCGATAAGGTGGAAGACGACAGCGCGTAAATACCATCTAGGGAATTTACTTCTTGTTCCCCCCTGAGCTCACAATGACATTTGATGTTGTTGCGTGTAAGAAGTCTCCACGCCGATTGCTGAAGTAAAGGTCATAGCCTCGTTGGACGTGGCATTGTTTTGCATCACCTCATGTCGTAATGGTAACTTTAGGCCAACACACAAAGGGCTGCCTTCAGTGGCTTCCACGTTCACCTGTCTTCCCCATCAGGAAGGGTGGGAGGCGGTAAAGCGGCTTCCTCTTCAACACCAATCATTACACTTGCCGATGCTGTGCCAACCCCCACCGCACTCTTTAACAGCTAAGTCCTTCACGTTGAGTCACACAGACTCACTTGCTACCACCGATTACTTACCTTCCCCCTTTGCACCAGTGCGCCGCATTTTTCGCGACATCGAGAGGTGAGTTGACAAGCTTGAGACGTGGAATAACGCAAAGAAGGAAGGAAGGAAAGAAGGAAGGAAGGAGGGAAGGAAGGAAGGAAAGAAGGAAGGAAGGAGGGGAGGAGGGAAGGAGGGAAGGAGGGGAGGAGGGAAGAAAGTTAGGAAAGAAAGGGTCTTCTGGGAGACTTGGCCGTGGCTGTAGAGCGTAACCAATGAGAGCCCCATTATGTGGGAGGGCGCGTTTACTTTCCCATTTACTCAATCTGCATTGTTTGGTCTTTCACACTTAGTCAGAACCTACAGACAGATTTCTCCGAGTTTTGCCTTACGCTATTTTGTCTAAAGAGTATTTGGCAGATAGATCCAAATTCACAATTTCTCATGACCTGGATAATATCCTCGTCGGTGTGATCAGAGAATGTCTATTTGACACGAGTCTAGGTGTAGCGAACACGAAACGGGGGCTTGAGTCGAGTCAGAGGGGAACGAAGGGTTCGCATAGAAGTAAGCTTAATTTGACCACCACCACCACCACCCCACCACCACACCACCACCACCACCACCAACTCCAACATCAACAACTAAAACAACTAAAACAACAACAACAAGCGAAACAGCATTCGGAAAGGCGTCCAATTCAGCGCAAACCCGCAAAAAAGCAGTCCGAGCTGTCGACTGACTAGTTGCAAGTTCTATCCTCCAAATGTCCACAACATAGCCCATTCAAGTGGTGGAGGAACTTGCTAATCGTGAATTAATTACTCCACTCTGAATACCCCTACTTTCCTGAGTCCATTCATCTGCTATTCTCATCCGGCGACAAGGACACAATTGCGTTGTCATCGCCTGCCTACCCACCTACCTTCTTCCCCCCCCCTCCCTACCTGCCCTCTCAGGTGACCAGAGGGCAGATCTGACAAGTGAAACGCTTTGCCCACGTCGTGCCACCCCGTCCAACCTGAGCAATGACAACGCTGTCAGCCGAGGATCACGCCACATCAATCGATTTGCCAATGTGTTCGCATTTTCAAATCGCCTCGGCGCATAGCTCGACTGTCGATTTCGCGACATGTTTGCTGCATACGCATTCCTACGAGTTGGTATAGAATTACTCTTAGCCCTCTTCACCGTCCCGCCTCCACTGCTTGCCACCGTCGTCCTCCTCGTCTGCATGTGCCAATCTCTGCTGGCGACCTCTCCACGGACCTCAGCACAGATACCAATCCCACCGCAGCACCAATTTAATGCGGAAGAAGTTGCGCGTAAGTAAATTTCGCCTCCCTCCAATCAGTCCAAGTACCCACTTCCGCATGACTTTTTGCCACACGACTTCAGTCTACTCCATTGCCTACTGGTAAGACGATACACGTCGACGTAGTCGTCGTCGTCGTCGTCGTCGTCGTCGTCGTCGTTGTCGTTGTCCTTGTGGTTCGAGGATGACGCACTTGCTCCCATGAAATGGACACCTTGTTGGGATAGCAGTGGCAAAAGTGGGTGAAGTGGGTGAAGTGGGTGAAGTGGGTGAAGTGGGTGAAGTGGTGGTAGCGAGTGAGGAGAGTAGGTGGATTTGGTAACCAGAGACAAGGTTGGTGGAAAGATGTGTTAGTGCCATAGTCCTCGTGGTCTGTCATCATTTGCTGTTGGCAGTGTGAGGAGAAGTGTGAAGACGTGTGGCTATTGTCTTCAAAAAGCGTGGCAGAGGTTGGAGCAGTCTGAGAGGCGGGGCGAGAACATAGAAGGGCTTGTAGGCTGCATACCACATTGAAGCCTCCATTTTCCTGCCTGGCCTGGCATTTGTCACACTTGAACAGACGCAATGGACGGGGTCGACATCAGTCATCCCAGGTGAACTGATTGCTAATTGGCGTCACTGTCCATTGTCCCGTCATTGGTGGGGCCTCGGCCGAAATACGTGATAATCACATACTCAAACACACCAACCCATACACACACACACACACACACACACACACACACACACGCTGCCATACGAGCGGTTATGAGAGGGTATTGAACTTATTTGCCTTACCCCAACGTCCTCCCTTTATTATCCCCGTCTTGACGGCAGCAAACGCAGAGGGGCGAGCAAGAATGGACGAGAGGTGGGCTCCCATCCTCGATGGTATCGAAACGGGGAGCCAATTGGAAATGGATGAGGAGGCAGAAATGGAAGCGGAGGTGGAGACGGGGCTGGAGACTGAGACGAGGACGGAGGCATTGGCTCGGGAAGTGGACTCTGAGCAAGAGGACTCGGAATCCGCGGAAGATGCGCTCAAGCGAATCCGTGAGTGTTCACTTCGTCTTATGATCATCGTGGTCCTCCCGTGTGGTGAGGTGCAATGATTTACGAGCTATCCTTGAATGATGATGTACCTACCTCATCTATGCAGTTGCGAGCAGAACTCGTCACCGCGAGGACACGCCGGCGACGAAACCCTCCACAAGTCCATCTGCCAACGCTTGGTGGACGTTTATATGGGAGGATGAGTCCGTGGAAGACGATTCTGAGCCGCTAGATAAGGCCCTCAAACGCATCCGTGAGTGTTCACTTCGTAGTAAGATCAACGTGGTCCCACCACACCCACACCCACACCCACATCCCCTCGCCCTCGCCCTCCCTCGCCCTCGCCCTCGCCATCGCCCTTGCCCTTGCCCTTGCCCTCGCAGTTGTGTGGTTACGAGTGATCATTGACCGAAAATGTGTCTCCTCTGCATAGGCGCCAATCGAAAGTTCTACAGCGAGGAGACGCCGAGGGCGAAACCATCCGCAGACACCTCCGTAAGGCATTGACATACAATACATTCTTTTGAAGCATTCCTGCTAGTTGGTGTCGACTTCTAAAGCATTGAAGCCGATTGATGTTATCTATTTTGCAGCGGAAAAGAAGATTAATGAGGGGATTCTGTTGTTTCGGGAGGAGGAGGCGGATGAAATAAATTGCCCTTGGCCTCTAGTACAAGAAGTCCTTTGGTCACGCTAACTAACACCTCATATTAAAAGATCAATTTTTTCAAATGTTAACAATAAACCCTTCTACCTCTTCCGAGCGTTCCTCCCCTTCTTGCGGATACCTGTGGCTTTAGTAGTAGTAGCAGTATCACCAATTCTGCCAATCGTCTGAGACACTACTTCATCGCGCTTCGCCGTATTATTTCAATATCCGCCTGGTAATCCCCCAACTTGGTGCTTCCTTCAATTTTCAATTTCCTCGTGTCGCACTGTTTGACTGCTCCCCTCTTCTGGGCAGTCAGTCACTTATCGGTCCCTCCTTTGCCATCTAGCGACAAACTTCGTCATCAGCACTTCCACGGTGCCTCTCCCTCAATCAATTGGTGTTACATGGGTAAACCCTATCTTTCCCTATCACACCTACAAAAATAAACAACAACACCAACCAATCCAAAAACGCTTTAGTAGCCCCTTATTTTATCACAGCGGAAGGCTATTCGCATCAAAGCCACACCGTCAGGCATGAAATGCCCAAGTGTCTCAAGTGCAATAATAGCATCGTTGGTTTGGTGGTATGGGCTTAAGCCTAACGAACTTATGTGTACGATACAAGCGCTTAGAAGTGTCAAAATGATGAATATAGCCAGAGCATGAACCAAAACCAGAGATTATCACGTATGCAAAGGAAATAACGGAACCTAGGTAAGAAAGAACTGATAAAAACATGCATGAGCTAGAATATGTTGCGTAAACAGTAAGCAGCAGACCAAATGTTAATTTGCACTTCACTTCACTTCACTCCATTCCACTCCATTTCACTTCACTACACTACACTCGACTCCACTTCAGTACAAACATCTTCAATCCCACCAGCGTGGACGAAGGCAACAGTCAGATTCGGCTAGGAAACCGAGTAAGTCAAAAGCCAATTGGAGAGAACGTTACTGTCAGCCAGTGAATTGGGAGTCTGATGAAAGTGAAACGATTCCTTGCTCCCACCCATAAGACAATATCATTCGCTTTCACCAACGACGGTCTTCTCAAAGGATCGCCACACTTGTACGTCGAAATACACCACTCGGGAAGGTGGGCAAGAAGAAGAGAGGAAGGAGAAGAAGAAGAAGCAGGAGAAGAAGAAGGCTATGCAGCTTATTGTTATGTCTCCTTCAGCCATCCTCGCAATGAGTCTGCCTCCGCACATGTCCCCACAACATCGCCTCACGGCAAGTGACAAGTGACACACCTTGCACAAAGTAAAAAGCCGTCGTCTAACCCCCATCGCTCACACGGAGGCCAAACTTGCCTTTCTTCAATCTGGAGGCCGCCTTCCTGCCCGTAGGCAAATACTTCTCAGGCGCGTCTTCATTTCCGCTCGTGAGCAGACATCGAAGACATTGGAGAGATTTTGCCGACACACATGGCGACGCGAGGATCACCACAAGCCCTCTCACCCGACATCGCAATGAGATCAAAAATGTGAACTGTAGTCAAAAGGTGAGAGAGAAAGTAGACATGCCTCGCGCTGTATACTTCGTAAGTGACAAGAATTGCATAAAAGTATTTGTCATGTAACGAAGTGTACTTACGTTGAGAGGTTGTGAATGTGGCAAATGAATTAAAGTGAAAGGAATAAATGAAAATGGCAGTCTCAATAGGAAAGAGGAAGGTAACACATATGAATCGATGAATCCCTCTTTTCCTCACTCCGCTCTTCCGCCCCTCTGCCCTTCCTCAACTCTTCACACTCCACACCTTATAACTTTCTTACCCGTCTTACAATATCCCAAACTCCAACATTACCCTCTTCTCATCGTCATCCTCTCTGCGTCTTTTGACGGCCATCAACCAAGGTCATTTGTCCCCGCTCTCTTGTTCACGTCCTGCGCTCCGTCTATAAGCCGCTCTATCTAACCCATTTCCAATATATGCGTTCTTTCACCGTAATACCAAAACTTTGTCAACACTCACTACGCTAATGTCTTCAGACTGCAAGCACCTCCGCCAAAGTAACACGAGGGGGAGGGCGAAGTAGCCAGTGAATGAGCCAATTCCCCCTTTCTGCCACCTCTTTTCCCCCAATAATAATCAACATGAGGATGCATCGCTAGGAGACATCAATCTGACCATCGAACAGGCAAGAAAACAGAGTTTCCAACACTTTACCCACTGTTTCCTCTCAATATGTCTCTCAGTTGATCTCAAGACTCACGGAGGTTCACATTAACATCTGCCTTATCAACGACTCGATCTGGCCACCCTATTTCACGTAGAGGAATGACGTTTTTCACCATTTTCCCAATTCGCACGATAGGGCAAACATTAGAATGCCAGTTGAGGAAAGTGCTTCCACCACCAAGCCATCGACAACGCAAATATTCACCTCAACCATGTCATTTCAACCAAATATTCACCCCGACAGCCAAAAGTCCATTTTAACACTTCTCCCCAAGTTTCACCATTTTTACCCATTACACATCCGCCCCGAACCAGTCAGTACCAAATCTCACAAGTTCCCTCACTTTCGAAAGCCTCTTGAGGACAATGCATTGTCCACGCTGCCGCCTCCCTCCCTGTCTGCCTTCCTGCCTCTCTCTCAACTAGTCACTTCTACCTTCAACCCTCTCTTCTAACATTGTCTCCCTCCTCCCTCCCTCCCTCTCCTCCTCCCTCCCACCTTTCCCTCACTCCACCCTTCTTCAACTCGGGTCACCATCTCTTCCCCAATATATACCAAATAAGCCCGTATATACACTCATGGCATACATACCTACATACTTACATAAACGCAATTCACTAGACCTAGGTAAATCATGACTATTTCCACATTCTCACAATGAACTCACTACCAACTAACAAAATGCCCACATAATTATCAAATATCAATGGCACAACACCCACGCCCAATAAATAAATGCTACGTCCAATATGACAAGCACAATGCCAATCAATCCACCTACTAACCCTATGATTCCTGCTCACAAAACACTCTCCACTAGACACAAAGGAGCAACAAGTCCACATTCTAAGAAGAACAACCTTTTATACAAGAGACTTTCGAATTAACCAATTACGACTACTACACACACACATCCACATACGCAAACATACATGCATACATACCAATGTAGCCCCAAAACCAATTCAACTCACAGACCCTCACTTAAACAATATGATAAGAACTTTTCGCCGCAATTCAACCACTAGTGGAATAGCCAAGAAAAGCTGCAACAATATGACTTGATGCCGTACAGGCTATCCGAACAACGCTTGCCATCTGATCCCATTATGAACCTCAATAAAAATAAAAATAAAAAAAATAAAAAAAAATAAAGTAGTAGTCCTAACTTCATTATATAACCACTTTTCAATGCACAATCTACGCTTTCAGCCTCAGCGTTTCATAATGAAGCATCGGTAAGAAACATATGCTGCAAATGAACTACATCATATATGTCCTATTCCACTCTCACACATTGAAAACAAAAACGTTCTCCTTTGATGATGCATAGGGAGGTAGGTCGGTAGGTAGATAGATAGATAGACAGATAGAGATAACGAAATTAAAATCAAAGGTAGACTAAGTGGGACATAAGTAACGGGCAGAACGCTAACCAGCAAAATTACTCCCCAAATAAGGCCAATCAAATACGGTCACAAGGACATAGACAACGCATATACACTACAAACAGGAATGTCTTCGTGGAGAAATATACTCCTCCAAAGTTAAAAGGAAGGCGAAAACACTACTTTTTTGAACACATTCACTTATTACACACATAAGGCAATAAGAATAACATCAGATGAGGGGGAAACAGTAAGGAAGTAAAAACATCTTACTCGCTCTTACTCGAGCCTACCTGCCGGGGATACCCATGACACGGAATCTAAGCATAGGCAATAAGACAAAACAAAGGACAATGCCAATGGCAATGACAATGCCTTTTCAACACATGTGAACACAAAGCAACACACCAACCAACCAACCAACTAACCAACCAACTCAGTCCTCACATGTCAAACGCTAGAGTGGCTGTTGAGGAAAATGCTTTCTCCACAATCCCATCCCCATCTCAAATATTCACCTCAACTATGACATTTCAACAGCCAAAAGTCCATCTTAACACTTCGTCCCATACTTCACCCTTCGCCTACACGACACATCGTCGTCTCTTGTCCACACTATACCCATCCTCATCATTCCTCATGCTTTCCCAAGCCTCTTCACGGCAACGCTTTGTCCATGCGGTGAAGAAATCCCCACTGACCAGTTTATCCACAAGTCACCTTTCCATGCTTGCCAATACGGACAGCAAGAGCCTTAACTGCATGCGCGTCTACATGCGCGCTATCTGGCGCCACTGAACTCCCAGAAGCGTCAGCCAACGATGACGTGGATTCTAAACACTTGATGCTCCTCACCATCGCCCGGCTAACACCACTTCGGCTGGCATTCTTCAATCTTCTTTTTCACTCACCACTTCTTCCCTCGCACACCCTTGCATACCTCGTTCAAACCTCATCTCAAGCAATCTGTACAAACACTAGCCACATATGAATGCTACTATCCAAATGTCAAACGCCAGAAAACAGAAACTCCACCAATAACGCAAAATCCAAGAAAAGATGCGCAAACACGACCTAGTCCCAAAAGAATAACCAAAGCCTAACATCAGATTCAACAAGAGAAGTCAACAAACTCCAACCCTATATGCCATACAGGCAATATTTATTTTACTTTGAATGAAGCAACAACAACGAGTTTAGCCCTAACAACCCTAACTTCGACTACATGCTATAACCCCTTACCGAATACACAGCCTATGCTTTTAGCCTCTACATGCACTGTAGGTAATCAAGAATGGGAATCAAAAAATGGAAAACCTGTACAAAAACAGACGTCAAGAACATGGGCACCGTTGGATGCGGTCCATTACACCCTCACACATCAAAAAGTGCTTCTTTCTCTAATGACAAACACGGTATAGTTGAAGGAAGACTGATGATTAGGAAGTAGGAAGCAAAATAACCAACCAACAAAAGAGACGCCGCAGATACGGCACCCCACCCCAACGACTCATATCAGCACGCCCCTTGTGGAGTGATTTAAACAAGTCTTACATTAGTGAATTTTAAACTTACAAAGTAACATACAATTCGTTTCGGCAGAAGTACTTTTTCAGGGTCCGATTTAACTGTGCAATGAATAATTGCTAACGCAGTTGTGTAGAAGCTGCATGGTTAGAAAGATGAACCTTTGCGTCTCTAGCATAAACAGACCAACTCTGATGGACACTCACATACATAAAATGCCACAGTAGTTATTACCACGAAAGACGCTCCAAAGGCAAGGCTCTTGTCCACTCAATTCTTCTCTCTCGTCAAACCAATTCCAATTCTTCTACCTCCACATCTTCTGGTCTATCAATTCTTTCATCTCTTTCTCCCTCTCTTCCCTCCCTCCCTCCCCCTCCCTCTCCCCTCTCCTCCCTCTCTCTCTCTCTCTCTCTCTCTCTCGCTCTCTCTCTCTCTCTCTCCCTCTTTATTCTGGCTTGCTTCCCACACTAGACACCTTCATTTTCTCTACTCTGCCATTGTTTCAAAATAGCACCCTTAGCCAATTGCCTCTAGATCACAATGCTCCCCACTCCCACTCCCACTCCACTCCCACTCCCATCCATTCCCATTCCCATCCCCACACCCACCATCTCAATCTCCCAGTGTCCTTTCCTGGTGCAAACATTCAGTTGAATTCGTGCCCTCATGCAACTCGCATATGCACACGCCACGATCCGTGGATAGCCAAGAAATTCATTTTATACAAATTGCGCGCTGCTTAGGATGCTCTGTCTTCCGTGCTAATCGCCTTTTATTACAAATTTCTCGCATCTTCGTCCTACTTTCAAGGCTACCAAACCAAGCAAAGTGGTCTGTGCACTTGGCAATTTATCAAAATGTGCCCTGAAGAGGGCACTCACAGTGGGAGAAGATAGTTTACTCACAAATTACCCACATTCCAACCCCTCTTTACTTCAAGCAAGACACTGCGGTGGTCCTTATGTCTCCATGCAATTGACTCGGTGCCGAGTGGAATGCTGGGATGTGAAATGGAAAGAATGGAAAGAAATCGCGGGGAATGGGGTTCCATTTCGGGTAGAATGGTCAAATGTTGTTGAGGAGAGTGTTTGTAAATGCATTGCATCGTCCGAAGGTGGGTGTACGTGTTGCGTCTTGAATGCCGCGAAATAGCGAAAGCAGCGTCTGATCGGGCTACGGAAAATGCAGTGTGCACGTAATCGCATTGGAGGAGTGGAGATGTAGGAAGAGGGGAGTATTGGTGAATGCGAGTGAATGCGAGTGAATGCGAGTGAATGCGAGTGAATGCGAGTGAATGCGAGTGATGTGGTGAAATGCTGCTAAGTGGCGCATTGATGAAGACGAGAGTGGGTTATGTTCGTGCTATGTATTGCTTGCTTACACGCAACCGCAATGGACCACTTTGTAGTGGAACGGCAGACACTGGTATGCTGGAATGAGCTAGAGGGAGGCCTTTCCCGCTCAAGGCAATTTGTCTCGCTTCCAAGTGCAGAGTGAGGGGCTTTTTCTTCATACCTCGCCGAGTGCTGTATGCTACAAGTGAGTGGTTGATGGGTTCTTTTCGTGGTGGATAGTTTGTGGGACATGGAGTATAACTCTACTTGAATTGCACCTTCCCACTCTCCATATGGTGTCTGTGGAACAAGTCGTCAGAATGCAATCCTCTTACCGGTCATCTCGGGCCACAGTTCCGCGGCGATGAGAAGAAATGGTGGTAATCACATGCAAACGGTCTCCCACTTGCAGGTCAATTCCTGCTGACTGCTATCCTTGCGGCAGTACGGCCGTGATTGGCCAATCTTCGCACGACATTTCGATTGTGTTACAATCTGTGTTGCCTCCTACAAGGCTTGCCAAGTAGTCTGTGCACTCTGCTTACTAGAAGCAGCAGCAGCACAGAGGCAGCAGCAGCAAAAGAATATTCGCGAGGAGAGGAAGGCGATTGAGAGACGAGAGAGAGAGAGAGAGAGGAAAGATGCTGCAATCAGGCGAGTCTATGCAGTAATCATTAGAGTAAGGTGGAAAAGTGGGCAAAGAAGACGGGACACATGGCCATGATTAAATATACGAGTGAAAAGAGTGCAGAAGATTGGGGAAAGGGGCGCCTGCAGTGGGTTGGAGAGGGTTGGGGTGGGTTTGGGTTGGTTTGAGGTGGCTCGGTGTGGGGCAGGGGCGGAGGCCAAAGACACTCATGCGGGGATGATGATGTTGACAATACCAGTGGTGATGATGCCAATTTCTCATACTATCAAGGCCAATTTATGAAGAGAAGAGATCACTGCCTGCGACAATTGCGCGATATATCCGTTGCAATATTCGACTGCAAATTGAGTAGTGCAGATTCCCTGCGAAACACATTCCCGTCCGTACGCGGTTATCCCGCAACCTACCCAACCAAACTCACCAACTCACCAACTCACCACCCACACCCTCTACCTGTCCTACCTGCCCTACCTGCTGAACCTACCTGCCCCACTTGCGACCCTTACCCACCTACCCACATACCGTATTTAACCCCCAATGACAACACAAACCACGGCGTCCACAGAGCAAGTCACCCCACGCAGAAGTCCATAAGAGTATAATAAGCACACTGGGATGCAACATTCTGCTATGGAGGAAGCGAAAAGCGAATTGAGCAAAGTCGTTACAAACACGGCCAACCACGCTGCCCACGCGCGAAGGTGAACCGATAAAGGTGGAAGACGACAGCGCACCCTATAAATACCATCTTAGGGAATTTTACTCTCTTGTGTTTCCCCCTGACTCACATGGATGACATTTGATGTTGTTGCGTGTAAGAAGTTCTCCACGCGATTGCTGAAGTTAAAGGTCCATAGCCTCGCTTGCGACGTGGCATTGTTTGGCATCACCTCATAGTCGTAATGGTAACTTAGGCCAAACACACCCAAATATCTGGGGCTTGCCTCAAGGTGGCTTCCACGTTCACCTGTCTTCCCCATTCAGGAAGGTGGGAGCGGCACTAAGCGGTTACCCTTCCTTTCAACACCAATCATTACCACTTCCGATGCTGTGCCAACCCCCCCACCGCACTCTTTAACAGCTAAGTCCTTCACCGTTTGAGCTCACACAGACTCACTTGCTACCACCGATTACCTACCTTCCCCCTTTGCACCAGTGCCGCCGCATTTTTCGCGACATCGAGAGGTGATGTTGACAAGCTTGAGACGTGGAATAACGCCAAAGAATGAAAGGAAGGGAAAAGAAGGAAGGAAGGAGGAAGGAAGGAGGAAAGAAGGAAGGAAGGAGGGGAGGAGGGAAGGAGGAAGGAGGGAAAGGAGAGGGAGGAGCGGAAGAACAGGTAAGAAAAGAAAGGGTCTTCTGGGAGACTTGGCCGTGGCTCGTTAGAGCAGCATCGTTTTTGAGAGCCCCTCTATTTATTGTGGAGAGGGCGCGTTTTACTTTCCATTTACTCAATCTGCATTTGTTTGGTTCTTCACACTTAGTCAGAACCCACAGAAAGATTTCTCCGAGTTTTTGGCCTTACCGCATATTTTGTCTAAAGAGTATTGGCTGATAGATCCAAATTCAGCAATTTCGTCGATGACCTGGATAATATCACTCGTCGGTTGTGATCAGAGCATGTCTATTGTGGACACGAGTTAGGTGTAGCGAACACGAAAACGGGGGCTTGAGTCCGAGTCAGAGGGAACGAAGGGTTCGGCGATAAGAAGTAAGCTTAATTTGACCACCACCACCACCACCACCACCACCACCACCACCACCCACACCACCAAACCAACTCCAACGATCAAACAACTAAAACAACGTAAAGACAACCCAACAACAAGCGAAACAGCATCGGAAAGGCGTCCAATTTCAGCGCAAACCCGCCAAAAAAGCGAGGTCCGAGCTGTCGAACTGACTAGTTTTGCAAAGTTCTGATCTCCAAATGTCCACAAACATAGCCCACTTCATTTGTGGGTGGAGGGACTTGTAATTCGTTGATAATTACTCCACTCTGAATACCGCCTACTTTCCTGAGTCCATTTCATCGCTATTTCTGCATCCGGCGACCAAGGACACAATGCGTTGTCATCGCTGCCGGCCCATACCCAACCACATTCTTACCCCCCCCTCCTACCTGCCCTTCTCAGGTGACAGAGGGCAGACTGACAAGTGAAACGTCTTTAGCCCACGCTGCCACCCCGGTCCAACCTGAGCAATGACAACGCTGTCAGCTCGGAGGATCACCGCCACATCAATCAGTTATGCCAATGTGTTCGCATTTTCAAATCGCCTCGGCGCATTAGCTCGACTGATATCTGCGATTTCGCGACATT
>QEYB01000508.1:0-14043 GCA_017562135.1 Dipylidium caninum
ATAGAACATTGACGTCAAAATTAACCACAATGGAAATAGTATAACCAACGCTGATGCCAAAATGCTTTCCTGTTTATAGTCCGGAAATGTGTTACAATACACAACCGGATAGAATACGACAATTTCAAGAAATTCAGAATGAAAAAAAGCATGAGCCCCGCAACCCAATTGGTATAACACAATCTCTATACCAACTCCCACCATCCTATGAAATTGATGACCTTTTAGCTTGTGATAAGCACTGGAAAATAGGAGGTTAACTGAAGTGATAAAGTAAATAGATCTCGTCACTATCTTCTCATCGCCAAATGCTACGAAAGTGCCGAACGGCACAGTTTTATCCAATGGCCATATACCAACATGTCAATTTGTTGGGCATTTGACAGTTTATGCAAGCCAAAACCTCAAGAAAGCAAAAGATAATATGGAAAAAGGCATCAGAAAACGAGATTTCGGAATTGTTGGTTGTGAGCAGCTATAACACCGAGTCTTCTGCAAAAGCAAAAATTCGAACAGATAAGCTTCCAAGTATACGGAATTTTCCACAATCCATAGTGGAAACACACTACCCAATACGGCCAATATATAAATTCATCGAGACGCAAAGACAAAAGAGCAATAAACATGAAAACTAGTGATAAGGTGAAAAATCGTCTTCGATTAAAGTTGTCACAGAAGTATTGTGCCTCCATTCCGATGAAATCCACAAAAGTTAGATTATTTGGAACTCTTCACTTGACACACATACAGAACATCTTCTGCACTTTCTATTGGGTTAAATGCAATCTCGCGCAAAGTTACAACCTAGTCAGAAAATATAAACAAGATAATTGAGGTACAAATATTCTATCCATTTAGGGCCTGAACTTTTGGATGCTGATATTTCTGCGTCATTGGTTTCCATTATATACCAGTCACATTTACAAACGCAATTCCGTAAGCGTAAATATAAAGTAATTGAAATGATTTAGATCCTTAAAGCAAGAGAATTTCATTCTTCAGTCTTAAATTTATATAAGTCGCGACTTCGTCCACATAAAAGATGAAGATATTAAAACATTAGCAGATTTGAGTATAGTGTGTATTTTAACCCGTTCTATACATGTATTGATTCCACCTTATAGCTCTTTAGAAATGGGAGAACATATGAAAGACGTATTACATTAACCATGTGTACCTTGCTGTAAACATCGGTTTGCTTTCCACAAACAAATACTTAGGACTTATTTCGATCTTGCAACATTAAAGCGGATGTGTCTCGCAACATTTCATTTTAAACTACCGAGTTAAATCAAAGCAGTTAAAAGACCATTCTTTACAGCAAAACTTATTTGGCCCCTTTCCTTTGGTATTTAATTGCTTTAAAACCCAATTGAGATTGCGCGAGTTGGCGATGATCCATAAATGGCGGTACCCGACTTCTAAGATAAGCGGGTTTTTAAAACAGTCCGTTCTTTAGTTAACATTATACCTGTGCTTATATGTTGCCCGTAGTGATAAACATAGGTGGTATACCATATTTAGGCCTTAAAGCATTTCGTAAGTCTTCTTCTTAGAGTCGTAAGCTTCCTCGTGGACGACTTAAATCAAAATATATTGACAGGAAACACATTTTGCAAATATGAAGTAATGGAAAAGATGGACTGTATCTCATGTTGTTTGAACCTTCTATTTATTGCATTAAAAGTGTTTCTTCATTTGTGGTATTATGGGAGTGTTACTGAGATTCACACTGTAAAGTATTTTACAATATAAATGTGGGGGATCTAGACAGTCACACTAACGGGTAAATGACTTGATCGAGAGATCTAATGCCATCCCCTGTTCAATAAAGGCTCTTCACTTATCACTTGCTTCGTTTAGCTCAGAAATTATTATATGCAATCACGTGCCCGCGTATTAGCCTCTTAATGACCAACAACAAATTGCAACTAAACCGCAATATTACAAGCTTAAAAACTTTTGCAACCAAATCTCATAACACCTCTGCATTTAAAGGTAGATCAGTCACTCAGAAGAGCCGTTTATTCCGATTTCTGTTAATTTCAATGAACTGTTCAAGTGGCGCCTCAGTTAAAGGCGTATCCTCCGTATGAAGCGTGTTGGGATCTTTGTTGATGAGAGGAAATTTGATGTGCTTAGTTTCGAGGATTTCCTGAAGGTCAAGAGGTTTGAGATTTGACATACTGTATGTATGTAGGGTTGATAATTTGATTCAATATGTCAAGGTTTCTTTTCCATGAAACCTGATTGATTTTGCAGATGGTTGAAAGCGAACCTTTCGGGTTACGGGGTCCTTTTGATTTGATAATCCACAAAAGCTCGTATCTCTTCGAAACAAACAGAACCAAATATTTTGAATTTCGGGTCTGATCGTTAAATTTAATCTTCTCAAATTGTTGTCACTAAGGCGACACTGACGATATTCATTCTTAATAATTCGGTGTGTTGATTGTTCGAATTCGAATAAACCATTTGTGTCAATAATTCAACCCATTAGATCATAGATAGAAAACTTAATATTTCGCCAGCGTATTTTCGCTTGAGTTCCCCAAAATTCATTATTACTTCCTTTAGATTATGACAAGCGATGTTGAAATATGTTGTACTTTTTAGATGAATATCATATATTCCTTCACCCTTTCCGTTTGTGTACGGTGACTTGAAGATGATTATGACTTTCCTCACAATTCTAATTGTAAACTTTTCCCTGCCGGTAAGATTTGAAGATTCAATACGAATGTTTTCTAGTAATTAATATGTGCGCTTTTACTGGGGTCTACAGTAATTAAAGTTTAATTATATTTCTGTCCTGCCGTGCATGTACTATATGCTCATTTGACGGGTTTATTTTGAAGCCCGTGATGCGCATGAAAAACAGGAGCGCATAATTTTGGCATGATTAAATCTAATCTTATCATACCTATTAGATACTGATCTTTTCAAAAGACGATCTGAAAATAATTACTCATCTTCTTTGCAACGCTGAAAACCCACAGGATTCTAACTAACAGTCTATTTACTTGGGGTGTCGATCTTCATCAGTGAACGACCATCATCAAAAAATTTGCCCCAATGTATATTTTCGGATTATATCATCAATGGCTGAAGACTCACTGACCAATCATATTAAACCACAAGACATCACTAAAAGAAAGTTCTGCGTTCTCCTCTGATAACATAGTACCGAGAATTTTTGAATTCATTGCAAATTTAGTGCAAGGATATTGTACTTGTCGTCACTTTTTTAAACAGCACCACAGTTCGTACTCAAATAGCTATTTTTCTCTTGATATCCATTTGTGCTTCCAACTCAAAGGTAGCTGATTTCTAATTCATTAAGTCTATGTGAGGCTTTAGTTCCGGTCAAATTCCCTCTTGCGAGTTGCTCAATGCCCAGTAAGACATGGCTTGTATAACCGTAATTCTAATTCAGGCCTAAATACTACAAGTTTGAACCGGGCGTACTCATTATAGATGTTATCACCTAAGTCCTTCGTGCCAATTAAATAACATTCTATACGATTGTCACATAGATTCCATATTTGAGAGAGCTCTGCAGGTGTGAATGTATAATCTGTGGCCGTCCTGTGTTATGCACCGAAATAAATATAGTTTCGTTATTTTTGTCATATTAAGGTATCGTCTTTTAAAATGTAGCCATCTGCGCACCGAACGGAGAAATTTCGAAAATAGTAGCGATCATTACAAAGAATCGAATAGTCTGTCAAGCTATCGCGAATATATACTATCCTTCCCAAAATCCTATTCCTCTCAATATAGGTTAATTATAATACCTTGGATAGGGCGAGAGGATCAGAAGGATAAAGGCGCATTAGAGGTATAAAAGAGAACCTGCACTAATTTGAGACACAAATTGGAGTTTTTAACTCATTCAATAGAGCACTTGCGAATCATTTAACTCGTGAACGCAGCTAATTGGGTTACTTCTTACGCAGGCTTTTATGGAGAAAATACAGAAATCATCAAAATTGGTTTGTTATTTGATGCAGTTGTACTCATATTACGTGCCGAGAATATGAGACCGTCACTCACTTGATTATATATCGAATTTTTACAGAAGGAGCGAGTAAATATCGATTATAGAGAGAAGCACATTACTGCATTCGTTGACCTCCATTGCGGAGTAGCGTAGATAAACATAAAGTAGATAGTAGAGGCATTCTCTTCTCATACTTTATATAAGTAAATTGTCCGATTGCGTTAAGATGTCAACGATGGCATAGGACAATTTGGAATATCGATCATTTTCACAGTAATCGTACGTGAAGTCTTGGCGTATCATATTTTAGATATAAGTTATCTTCAATTCTACAACACGGTTTAAAATAATTAGCCCCATTCCATCCCAAACATCTCGGGAATTTGAAATATTGACAACTTGCGTCATCAAAAGATGCTTCACTAAGATCTCGCTCTTGAACATCTCACATTTGAACTTCTGGCTCGACTTCCGGATGTTCCTTGGCCAAAAATGCATATAAGCTAATCGGCTGATATAGCGTTCTGGACGTGAACCATTCGTTCCGATTGAACAGTATGTGTTATGACCAAATTTTTCTCACTGTTCCATATGGAATCTGGATGCGGGGGAAAAGCAATTGAAAGACCTTAATCCGACAAACCTCGACTTTGATGAAACATATCCCGGTCGCGATCGCACTGCTTGGTTGACTGTTTACACCCACTCCTTCTACTTCTTATGTTACTAGGATTTTCTGGCTCTATAAATGCTGTATTATTATAGCGTTTTTTTCCTTTTTGATAAGTCCAATTCCGAAAGAAATTTATTATTATCAGATTATCAACTAAAACCCGGGAATCAATGTCTTACTTTACCGAGGAGTGTATTATTAGGTATAAATTTCGTGCCCCAATAATAATAAGTGCGCGTCATTTTTCCTATAACATAATTGCCTAAAAGGCAAAACTGCTGGCCACGGAGTTGGACGTTCAAACTACCCAACAAATGTCTAAATGCACTATTTTCTTTCAAATAGTCAGAGACGGACATTCCGAAAATACGAGATCTAACTTCTGCGCTCTACCTGCTACCAAACCATACTCCTCAACCACACGAAAAATGTGTCACAAGCAGTAGACAAGGGCCACCCTGACAAACATTATGACTCAACTCCGGGAATCTGCGTAAGATTTGTTGGGTGACTACACACCTACAGCCATTGCTGTAATGATCCCCACCTGCCCCCAGTCGGCGCGTTGTGGACGCGGGGCCGGTGCGGCGCCCGCCGTGCGACTTCTATACGGCGGAGACTGATCGAGCCACCATATTAAATGAAATCGGACGCGCGCCAAGCGTAATTGATGCCAAGTATCTCACTTAGGTCGTTGGATAAACAGAACTGCATACACATGGATATTTGCCCATCACCGGATGTCAACCTTATTAAATATTAATTCACTGTTCGTAGAGCATGATACAGAAAGTACAACTAATAGAGGTGTTCTAACCAATCAAATCAGTGAGGAGGATGTACACCCATTGTTCTAGAGTAATTATCTATTTGTGTACCACCACGATTCTTACAGACAATTTACAGAAATTCCGTTGTCACAGGGATTTTGATCCACTATGTGATAATTTGTGTAAATTCCCCGGCGTCCAAAAAATTATGGCAAGCTGCTTAACATCCTTATGCTACAATTTACGAATGGTTCGCGTGTGAAGAAAGCAAATCCAACAGTCTCGACTTTCTAAATATATAGAGCGTATTAAGTGGAGGGCACGCTACCTCCAAGAGAGCAGAGCGAGACCTCCAGTCTATGTATCATTGCACGCGCACTGAAAGGAAAAATTAGATTGCTCAAAATTGCTAAACTAGCGCGAGTGCGGGTGGCGCATCTCACATCAGCAGTCATAATTCGTCAACTCTATACATACCGTCGGTTGGAGGATTCCAAGTGACGCAGTTAACCACACACACACAAACGCGCTACTGTGTGAGTTCTCGAACGCAGAAAATCGTAACAGCATACTAGATTGTTAATCCTACCGTCTATATTATATCGTCAAGCTTTACTGTCGTATCTATGTATATGCATGTCACTAGGGTACCGTATATCACATTTAACGTCGTGGATTAATAAATATTGCGAGAGAGAAAGCTCTCAATATACATTTGACAAGGAGCGACAAATATTAACTCTGCGACAAAAAGTCCAGTTTCGTAACAAAAGGAAAAATTAGTATTTACGTTGTCTGCACCACTGTGGTCGCAAGTGCAGACCATAAGCAATGGATATACTGTAGACAGGGTAGCGGCACTCCAGAATCTTGAAGAAGTCAGGATCGGAAACAAATACAAAATGAAGAGTCGAGGATTATTGATCTTTGTAAATTCCTCGGTTATTGTTCTAGAGGGATGGCGAATTGGTTCACTTATATGTCTCACGACTCTTTGTCATGTACCAGTAAAGTATGCCTCAACTATTTTCTAGTGTTTTTACCTAGGTGATGCAGCGGAAATTAGAACAACGCTTGAAATGGCGACGTCAGCACTGTCAAGACGAGACTCATGGCGAACAAACTGAATTTCCCATTGTGTATTCACCCGCGACGGTGCTGAAGGTTTGTCTATAGAAGTACTGAGAAATCATTTGTGCGTGCCAACCCGGGCAACGGGCGATTGTATTTCCAAATAACGAGATGTTACAATCACCACACATTTCTTCGGTCCACGCAAGTACGTAAATTCTTCTATGAGCTAAAGCTGTCAATATCTTTTAGTAATTCGCACAAGCAGACCTCAAAAAACATCTATACAAATCCTGTTTTTCTGTGTGGACATAGTAAACTTTGGATTCCGGAGTAAACCTAACAAATATTTTGCTCACAATGGCATAGTCACTTCAACAATGATAAGCAAATGAATAAAATCATCGGTTCATAGCAAGATATTAGCCAAACGGATTATCTAGGCGTATAACTCCTATTTACCTTGAGTAAACAGAACACATCAGGCCCATATATTTTATTGCTAAACAGAGAAGGCACATGGCACCTCGCAAGCAACTATGTAAACACAGATAAGCTCAAAATAGATATAGTATCCTATTATACAACTCAAGGCAACAATGACACCATAACATAATCACTCAATATAAACCAATTGTGAAAACGATGTGCTCCGGTATCAAAAATGCGCCTGACAACAACAAACTTCTATTTCGAGGGGACTTAATGACAAGCCAAAATCATTTTAATTTTATAGGCCCAGCAATTACTGTAACAAGTGGGGAAATATCCGGACTCGTAATAATCCCTCAGGTATGTCACCCTTGCCTTCTCAATCTGTAGTAAAGCAGCTCGCAGTAGAGATGCCAAAAAATTGCCCCAATATATCGCCGATACGGCCTACACAGAGAATCACTCACACAAGCATCCCTCCTTCAAAAACGTGGCAAGCAAACAATGAAGGACAAACGGACGACAGGAACGATGCGGTCCATCCATGCTTCCACAAATATGTGCGCTAGCATGTGTAAGATAACGTAACACCCGGGTCACTCAACAATCCAATCACCGTGCAAACGGAAGCACGTCCCGATGACAACTTCTTCTGTGAATAACTCATGGAATCATAGAGATGGATTGCACGAAAAATCAACCGTTGTGAGCAATTAGAAATTCACAGCATGCAAAGTGATCACAGAACGTAAAAGAGCAAACAATGCACTGCTTATGTTGAAGTCTTTGCTCGCCGTGGCCTATTCGATGTCTCAATTAGTTGAATCTATCCACCCCAATGCACGATAGGATGCTGAGCATGTATAAAATTTAATGTATGAATATACTTCTATATTTTTAAATGGTGACAAAGAAGGGGAATTTGGAGGATTGACGATGGACGATAAACTAGAATGCCAAATACTTGCATCAGCTAATCGGACTTGTACGCAGAATAGAAAATATGTTTATGTTGGGTCTCCACGATGCTGAGTCATTTGGTACAAATTTAATTGATCTCGCAAAGATCGACTTCAACGAAACAAGTCGATAGTTAAACAAGAAACTGATATACTATTTTAAGATGTAAATCATTCAAAGGCAGCCACCCATTTTTACAAGAATTCACTCCACAGAGCGGTGTGGTCATCTGAAATTACCGTAACACACATTTTACTGCACATCTAAGCGCTCTGTATATATATATCGTGCGATGTAAGAAAGTGCTTGTAGCTAAAGCTGAACTCACGTTCTTCAATTGATTCTTATGTGGATTATTCTATCCCATTTTTCCCCTCCAGACTATAATCCGACGCAAAACTTAATGACATGAATATTAAAGAATTATCCTGATAAAGGCAAATTAGTAGAGGATTAACAATATAGTATGGCTCCTGCTTGTCGCAGAGATTTTGCAAAAGGTGCTAGCTTGAAATTATCCTAAGTTAATTAACAAGACCCATTTAATTTTGATCAAATAGCAGATCAGGGGATAAAAAACCTTCGATTTATGTCAGCCAGGGCAAATCACGATATTTGCTCACTCAACGATAGCTTCATTGTAAAACTAGTTATTTACTACACATAATATATTTTCCATAACCCTGTCATAAGCAGCTCCTAATATTTAAAAAAATTCATGCGGAATAAGTTACATGTAGTCGGTAATCTTGTAATTCTTGTCGAAATATTATTCAACGCAACGCCGGGGGGGCTGAAAATTGCTGTATACGAAAGTCAAGGTTCGGTCCCACAGAACCTTTTATATGGCTTGGGGCTTGAGGTTAAAGTGATGGTAATCCGTGTGTTGTATGAAGTAATCTTTAGAGGAGGGAGCAGAGCGATGTATTAGAACTAGCTGAATCTGGCTCCACCGGAAGAAACTCGATCGGGGATCGGCGAAGAAACTATCTCTAAGAGGAGCAATAAATGAAACAAGAAATCAAGTGGATTACGAATGGATAAAGGGATAGTCAGAAACTACCAGAATTGGGAAGAATTACACCGCATTCTCAAACTTATTATAGATATTGGTGCTTGACGTTCCTCACGAAATTACTAAGAAAAGTCCCTACTACTATTGATCCCCATAACTTTAGGAGCGAAATCGAAAACTTTCCAGAAATTGAATTCCCCATTATAACATACGAGTTCGTATTTGCGCGTGAACTTAGGGTGTCGCGCTGTTCATCTGGTGTGTCGGAGTTTCACCCGCTTTTTTGCCTAGAATTAAGGAGCATCGAAGAAAATAAATAGGGACCACTTAATCCCTGCAAAGAGCAAGAAAACTCAGAAGATCTAATTTGGCTATGGTAACATTTTGCTATAACGATTCAGATAACACAATATCTAATCATTAGACTCGTGTAGACACCAATCTAATTTGAGCAAAAGCTCTACTCAACTCTTTTCACGATACCGCTACTGGAAAAACCTGAACTTGAGAAATCTCCATTCTGGCATAAGCGGTGGTCAGATTCGGTTTCACAGCGTGCTGTTATCCTGATATTCGAAGTATCGTATTCAAACCGTTAACCAACACGAACAGATGTTCGTTTGAAACTCGGTTATGATGTCTGGTTAAAATTATTCAAAATCAAGTGTGGAGTTCTGGCACACCACACACACACACATGTCTGACTTACGTTCGGGTTGCGCATACCAGCTAAGAATCGTTAGTTATAACTGGAAGTCGAGTATGTATTTTTATTAATTTTTAGAATCTATTTTGTATCTTGTCGCTACTTGTTTCGCATATGTACAGTGCGGAGGCCGTTTGAAGACGACTCTGCCTCTGTTCCAGCTGTTCGCCAAGGTCCGCCATCCCATAGGAAAAAGCCTCCGAAGGCGTTTATCATTCCCTGATTTTGCTACCTCCTCTGTGTTTGAATCGTTTATAGCTATTGGTCTGAAAGAGCGTTAAAGTCTAAATAAGCCAACAACTTGGGTGCGAAGTTTTACTGGCGTCGTGCTGGATATTCTTGTCGGCAAATGACTTAAGCCGACTTCCTCGATATATTATGTGGAACAGAGCAAAAACAGAAAATACATCGCAGTAAGCTTAATCTTTCGCTTTGTCCATAATTGTAACCATTAAAACTTCACTAGTAATAATACTTTGTGATTAAGTAATTTTTGTGTATTGTTTAATTGTTATCTTATTAAATCAGATTAAGTTGCATTTTATAACTTTCCGATCTCATTTCCAACCCACATCTTATCAATTGTCATTTTTTCATATCCTTGAATCAGATTCCCTTGAGGCTTGCCTGTCCATCGCATGGCCAAGTAGGCACAAACTCCCGCGCGACAACTTGCGTTCCTACTAGTTGTCTCCTGAGGCGCTAACAATTTGTTTTAGGATAAAGCTGCCAGTTCGAGAACGCTTTGCATTGGTCTGGAAACCTCGGTCGTGTCTCCCCCAGAGAACCCGTGCTGCCGGGTTTATGTGCAATCTTCATGCTGATAACGCTTCTTGGGGCAACCTTTGTTGATTTCATTCCCTCAAGTGCGCGAGTGGCTGCCGCCATCCATTGCTAAAGTTCTGTCAAGCACGATGAAATTCTAAACTTTGAAAAGGTCGTCTACTACTTTATCTGGTTATTTTTAACGTCTTATTTTGGTTTATCAACCCCAGAAAAAATCCTATTAGATTATTTGGACTTCGCGGAGAAGCATAAAAGGTATACATAGTGCATCAGCCTGCAGATTCAGAAGGTGCTGCGTCATTCCGTGGCTCCGGTTCCAACGGGTCGTGTTTCGGGGAATGAGGCCATGTGAATAAACACACCAATCAAGTAATTATTCATGTGTTCTCTGCAACGAGATACGTAAAGGCGAGTAGATTGTGAGTCACGCGTTAATTTATTTGTAGTTAATGCCCATAATTTCTTCTTTAGCGAGGTGGATTCTGTAGGATGAAGCTATTCCAATAGGCTAAGTCAGCCTGGGAATAGAGCTGATGGAGCCTATTGTCGAGCTTTAGGTGAAATGGGCATATATTCACCGCAGAAGGGATCTGATAAGCGTTCTTGAGAAAATGGTTATGCCGCCTCGTCTACTTGTCATTACCCTTCAACCATCCTATCTTCTTCGAAGACTTCGGTAGTTTCCGACTCTAAAGTTGACACTTTTCGTTCGTTCACCAGCTTGTTACACGATAAAAGGCTCACTGTGAGGGACAACAGAGTAGCTAGACTTTAAGATGAAATCTCTGATTTCCTGCCTACGGGTTCGTCGCATGGGCATGTCCGAGGCATCCCAGCCGTTGGCAATTGAGTAGCCCAGAGGATTTTTGCAAACCTTTTCTCATTCCTTGGCCCCCGTGCTGGTCGTAAGCCTATGAAAAACATCTCGATATCCACTATTTGTACCGCGCCTTATTAACTTTCACGCCCCCTGCATTACTCGTTGAAAGTGGCAACTCTTTTGTTAGTCATGGATTTGCGAATTTGATTCGCTTTTCTCTCTTATTCATTGACTTGTGATTTTGTCACCTTTCAATGATCTCATTTTTCATGGTGCTCCAAAGATCTGTCCAGTTGGGTTATTTTGTGGCGTCCTTGTGAGTAGCTGAGGTTCGATTTATATTTTAGTAAAAACAAACTGAGGTGTTTGAATCGCTCGTAGACAGCGTTTCAGAGTAGAACGTAGAAAAAAATATTCGGTATCTTTTGAAATGGTATTGTGCTGGATTGGACCGTCCTTGTGTACCGGTGGATGACTAGATCCTTGGCTGGGAGTTTCTCACATGTCAGTGGCGGCAACAATATTCCCCATGGTTCCCGTCTGAACAAATGTCCCTGTGAAGAGTGGTTGTCCCGATTTATGCTGCAGTTTGTCTGCATAAGCGTATCGTCGGTGTTAAAATATAGATTCTTCGAGATAGCAATGCATGTATAAATTAATGAATGTGGGGAAGTACGGAAAGGCAGACGTTTAGGCAAAGTTGTCATTTCTTGGGAATCGAGCGGTAACTAATGGTCATGTCAGCTTACAGCAATAAGAATTTACTTATTGACTTTTCGTTTATGCTATTATTTTGGCTCGCGCATGCGAATGTCTTCTTCACAATTTGACAATTGTATAATCATCTTCTGCATAGACCAAAGTCTAAACTTCTATGAAGTAACTGGTAACTAGATTGTGCGGATTTCAACGTTTATGCTGTGCTTGCTGCTTCGCCATTCCAAGCCAACATAAGTGAAGACCCATACACTGTTGAAGCCCAAAGGACATCACGCTGTCCGGCTGGGACAAGTAAGGCCTTGATATGCCTCTTCAACAATTCACAGATATATGTGAGCAAATGATCGTTTAAACAGAGTTGGAACAATCTGTCATACGTTCACACATATGGGAACTAAAAGTTCAGATAGAACCGTAAAAGCTCTGGCAACATTATTAATCTTAAGGTACTTATTGTAATCTTACAAGTCCCAAAATTAAGCAGATAGCAACTACCTTACTTTAGAATCACCAAAAATTATAGGAATTATATCAGAATTGACATAAAAAATCGTTGAAACTTACAATCCGACTAATAGAATCAGCTTGATAGCATGAAGTACTGGGGAACCACTGTGTGTGAATTAATAAAATCTTGTGCAGAATTCTGATCATGTTTCGTTCCTTAGGATTCAAAAGCTTCCGTGTACGGCGATGTATATAATCATACGCCTCTGGGAATTCTACTCTATGTTGTAAATTTCCGACATAGTTTATGTTGTTTGTCAGTAGGTTATCCAAGTGGATTTTATTGCGATATGTTAAATATGAATCAGAAAGGACATGTGTTTAACGTAGACGAAAGACTCAGTCTAATACAGGTGGTAAAATTCACTAATAAAAAAGAGGGAAAGAAAATAATCCTCAATAACTAAATGCATAATTGCAGTTTAACACTAATTACTTAATCTCCTTAAAGGGTGAAGTCGTGGTAAGCACGCATGGGTAACTCAATAGTCCCGAAACACAAAAACACGTATAAGTTGATTTAAATATTTGTTATTTCCCCCTAGAGGTCTGCCTATTGTCTTTGGTAAGGGATACTCAGTTGTGTACGAATTGTTTTAAAAGTATTATTGCTAACGGTTCGTGATATTTCTAAAATGTATCTTTCTCCAAAGTTGGTAACTGGCGGTGCATACTAACTAATTTCACGCGTAACATGTTATCTTATCATAAAGCTTGACCGTGTTAGACTCATTCGCTAAAAGGTCGCCTGGGATGTTAATTACTCAAATGCTAAACGGAATCCATGTTGGGACCTGGCATTCTTAATATAGATGTCGTGGAGTTACGTGTTGAATTCGCGAGGAAAAAATTCGACATAAGCACAAAATAGAGGTGAATGAAAAGGGCAAAAAAAATAAAAAATAAATAATTTGGTTTTTTTTTTTTTTGTTTTTTCAACGAATGGTCAGTTATTCTCAAAAATTATTGGGACGATCGCGAATAGAACAAATGCCGACGTATGCATATTCTAAGTATATGCAAAGAGGATATCCAATTTTAAAGGTTGAGCACACAAACCTAGTAATTTACGTTTCATACGGGAAAGTATTTGTGGCATCATAAAGAAACATCACATGTGCATTAAAAAGGAGAAACCTCGAATTTCCGAAACACCGTTACTGTGCCGGCTCAAACAAAATCCAATTCCACTTGCATTCATTGACTGCAAGGGTAAGGACATTAATTAACACACACCACAGAGAGGCCACCGAATAAGCGTCAAAAAAGTATATCAGCATCGGGGGACATTACTGAAGAGTTTAGGCGTACAAACCCATTACTGCGCTCGATAACTGTCAAGATCTAATTGAACAATGCAATCCGAAAAACATACGTGTTCACTAAAGCCCATCCTACCTTTCATAGTTGGCACAAGACACGAGTTAACGCCATCGCCTCTTACGTCAGCCAATAGTCCATTTCCTCCGAACTGACTTAACATCAAGTTGATTATTCAAGCGCAATTCAAATCATCCCACTAGACACCAAACAAATTTACAGACCTTACCAATCACTCGTAAGAAAGCTTTTACAAACGT
>QEYB01000509.1:0-104022 GCA_017562135.1 Dipylidium caninum
AAAGAAGAGACGATATATGAAAACATAGTGAGACGGCAGTTCGGCCAGGCATGATGGTTGTGGTGAAATTCACCAAAAAGCATGGATTAGATCTTTCAAGCCTCAAAAAAACTCCAATAATAGATTCCACAAACCCCCAAACGAGGACTATGAATTTTTCCACTAGAAGGCGTAAACGAAACCCTCACTTTCTTCAATCCACTATTACGAAACATAGATCACTTAACCGCAATCGAAAAACAAAGATGCGTTTAGCATTACTGCTGGAACTTCTCTGCCTGTAATGATACTCACTCACTCACACACACACAAGCGTACCACGAAAGTCTCCCCACTTTTCAGCGCTTCGAGACATAACAGAAAGAGCAGTCGCCAGCATCGCCCCAACAACCTATTGTTCCCTGGAGAGCCTTTGGACCCAGCCAACCCCCACCAGTTAATTCGTGTTAGTTAGACTTATTATTGAGTCATTCGTTCTGATCGTATCATGACTATACTGTCTAGGTAGCTGGAAACACAACACCCGCCTATAAGGCCGGACGAATGGATAAAGTCGGCACACGCTCCTGAGGTTCTCATTCCTAGGGTTAGTCTTATAAATAATTATCTCCACAGGCCTGACTCCCCCAGGGATATCAGTCCACATTAATTCGTCAGACCCCCCGACTAACTTTAACAACAATTACGGAACTTTTAGAATGATCCCATTTTCCACTCTGTCTGGGTTTTCCCCCAACCGGGTAAACTTTGTGTTTCTGGTGCAAGTTTTCTTAAATAAAATGTTGCCCCATAAGAATTGGCTTGCAATATGATTTTGCTAAAAAAAATGAGCTCGAACACTCGCCAGTAACACTCCGATAACAATCTTCGCAGGTCTGATCACTCCGCATAACCTTCTTCTATTTAACTATTACATTTATTTGCGTGACATCGAAGTTTGTAAATCTACCGCTAAGGCAACCTTTGAAAGCACTTTACCCTGCTCCTGCTCGCCCAGACGCGGGCGCGCGAGCTGCTCAAAGGGGCTATATTGCATCTTCTATCCGTTTTTTTGGTGCTGAATATGCGAGCTACAAAAGCTGACAGAACGTGACTCGCGCAAGTGTGTCAACTGTCTTTGCGTGATAAATTTGTGCCCGCACCTCCAAAGACCACTATGCCTAAGGTTTCTGATTCTGTTTTCTGTCTTTATATCTTGCCCTGTCTCGCTTTGCTTTTCCGTCTACACTGCCGCCAGATGCCAGACCCCGACCCTGCGGCCGCCAGGCTTTGCTCTCCTGAGAGAAAATTGTATTGGCGTCCTCAGCCCATCTATGCAATAAAAGGTAGCGATCTACACTAAGTATAGACCTTAGTGTAATTTCATCTCACTGGACCTTTCTGCGGCCAGCGTAGTAAGTATCACGCATGAAACGTAAAAAACAGCCGCCTCGCAGGAAAATTGCCACCTCTTCTCGGTTTCACTGCGTCAGTCTGTAACAGCCCCTAGAAAACACTTTGCGCTTCGGCATTTACTTTGGAAGTTCCCAACCAACGTCAAGGAAACTTCGTATGAAGAAAAGAATCAACATATTACAGCTGCTTCCCTTGCGCTTTAATGGGACGGACATGAGGGCAAAGAAGAATGACTCCCGAGCTATGCCGCATGCAGCTTGTTCTTGACCATCTTAATCCTACTGTTAGTCCTGCCGCTACCCCGAGCAAATCTCCTTAGTTTTTCTTCACTCAAAAACCCAGCCGTCGAATGTCCGGCACAAAATAAGTCAGCGTGTAGTTACTAACGAAGAACGCTTCATCGCGACCCTCGGTCTCTACTGTGGGGGGTGTTCGAATTTTCGAAATTAATTAGACAGATTTTCACGCCTGCCAGGTGTATCCTGGATGTTCATTTTCTTCCCACCCCGCGGGACGGGGAAAAACCAAAATCTAAAAAAAACAAAAAATAAGAAAATCTACGTACGGACGCAAGCCCTGGTTTCCGCGTCCCGCTACACAATGTAGTAGCGGTGCTGCTCAGAGGGGAATGATTTGAGCAGTCGCAAAGGTGGCAGGTTGTATCAGTACTAACAAAAAATTGGGTCCGCGGCATATACTGGAGGCGTGGGATGTACGAATTTGTTGATTTGGATGGGGAGACGAGAAGGTAGTGAGGACGTCGTGCATGTTATCAACCATCACTGACCAAACGAGAAAGGGCTTCGCCAGTAAGGCTTTAGCAAATCCCAATACCAAACAGTTAGCAACACCCAACCCTAGAATCACACTAAGGCGGCCGAACCGCACAACCCCCTCAGCAATGCACCGGAAGGCCAAACAGAATGAGACCGCTGCATCACGCTCACGGCCTCGTGCGCAATAGAACGAGCGGTCCATCCGACATTCACCTATCACCGTTACTGTAATACAGCTCAGAATCGCAACTGTGCCTTGTGTGAGAATCAGCCTGCGTGCTGAAACTAATGCTTAAAAACCACCAAAAATAGCAGCACTGCAGATGCCGCCTATTCCTGATGGCGGCCATCGCTCCCTAAAACTAGGAAAGTGCTTCGTGCAACTAATCACAACTCTTGCCGAACTGGCCTTTTTTTGAATCTCAATTCTAGTTTCTCTCCCATTCATGTGGAGGACTACAAGAACCACAGCTATGACTAGTTTCAACAGCACTTAGGATACGATATCACGTCTCGTGCAGAAACCTCTCGCACACTAGGGGTTACGCATGAAGTAAACTTCTACAGAACTATTTCCGAACTAAACATATGGTGCAAACAACGGCATGGTCAGTTAAGGCTCTTTTTAAACCGCGCAAGCGAAATCTGTCGTGGATCGAAGCGTAACATGCGGCGACGGCAGGGGATCGAGACTCTTACTTGCTTTCTTACAACGGGCAATCCCAATCACTGGCCTCAGTCTGGGGTACTACATGTCCTCGAGACTCCTTCCTCGCGGAACTCCAGACAAGTGGAATCAACTTGAAACTGTACATACCTACACCGGAACGCTCCCATTAGCCTGTAACTGGAAATGCTTCGCTAAATTCACTTTCAGGTTGCATTCCCTCTCATCAGCAGGCTAAGTAATAATTTGGTCGCTCCTCACCTGCATTTTGGACGTCATAGCTTGTTATTAGACTGCAGAAGAAAGCCGGTAAGAGTTCAGATGAATCCGCGGACTTTGGTGAGAGAAGCGTTATGGAAAGCATATAATATGATTCCTATATCACAGCAGGTCCAAGCCTGCATTGTGGGTTCATTGTGTGTGTGTTAAGGGAGGTACAAACTCTTCCCTTATCCTATCGTCATTTATGCACACCCATCTGCGCAACCGCTGCAGAAATGCGAATATAATATGTATGTAATCACAACACAGACGGGCAAGTCGTACCGCGACAACAAACGTTAATTAACCTTGGGCAGGTGGTTAATACACGACATAGTCTCATACGACTGTGAATCCGAGGACGCATACTGCGAGCTCTAGCCCTCAATTGTCAGTTGCAATTGGAAGGCCGCGCTGGCAACAGCACAAACAAGCTGACAGCGCGGTCCCCATTTCGGTGCAGCCTTTCCCCGTCGTCGACGAAGGTATTGGTGCAACGACCGCCAATTGGCGTATTTCTCTCGTTTATGTTGCGCTAAACTAAAGTTATTACGTAATATTCGTGCTGAAAATACTGCTATGTTTTCCACTCTCATCACTTTTTAATCTCCTGAACGGCTTCTTTCACACAGATCAGCCACATTCAGATTCACCAAAATTTGTCGGATCTTCTTTCCATCTTAATCGTCTTGTTATCGTCAAAATCAGACTTGAAGATCTGTACACCTCTTCTCTAATCAGCTAGTCATCAAACAACCGCCAGCATCTCAGCATCCGGGCAAGGGCAATTTCTACGTAATATTCTCTTTTGCTACAACGCTCTTCCAAGCCTGTTTAAAACTCAATAGTATGCAGGAAACAGCTTTTCGTAAAGTTAGGGCGCTCGTCTGCAACAGTCACTTAATCGAATTTTGCATTTTGGAAATCTTGAATAATCTCTTTAGTTAAAAATGTTTCAACAAAAGTTTTTCTCATGTGGCTTCTTTAAGAAAAACCACACACTCACACCTCGGAGATACTACGCTTGAACCTTCCTTCCCTCGGGATATTCAAGTATGTGCATTAATCGGGTCCTTCTGCATAACATGGTTGAATTTCTTTCTCTGAAACTACACAGCTTCCCAGTAAAGAAAACTGCCCCACACAAGCAAAGCTTCTGGACCGCCTAATTGCGTGTTGACAATAACGGTTTTTCCCAAGAAGTGCTACGATCCTAACGACTGCTTCTGAAGGCGAATATTAACGCTAGCCGATCTAAAAAGTGATTTGCAAACTGACAAACCCGCAAGAGCTACACTGGCCCAGCTTCGCGCTGCGGAGTGAGGAAAGACAGCTCGCCTACGTTCGTCCTCGTGAACCAACATCTCGGTTCCGAAGCGCAAGCGTAAAATTGCCTAAAGTTAGAGTAGCGCGGTTTATTGGGCTGATTGCGCAGGCCCTCTGTTCCTTCACTTAAATCCACATGCATGCCGTCATCGATTCAGGAACAAAACGAGGAAGTTGGGGGACGGGGCTTGAGAGCAGCTCACCCGAAACAGCTTTCGGAAATTTTCGGTGGAATTAGGCTGGGGATTAAGTATTGCGGTTGTGGGATGAGTGTGTAATGCTTTCAATTACGCGGGATTTAGGCCTAGGTTGATTGGAGCGTTATATTGTAAAAACTAATCTACGATCGCTAATTCCTAATTTATTTTTGAAGATTGAAGATTAGTTTGAATTTATAGTGTCTTTCCTCATTATTGAGTTTATATATAATCCCGGGAACAGTGTTAGCCACGCGATAGCTGGGAAAATGAAACCCACTAATGATTCCTCCACTGTTATGCTACAGACTCACGAGGTCATACTCGGTTTCTCAACCGCCTACGAATTTTGTCCCCCCATTCAGTTGGTAGAACTTATTGTCAATTCTTATAAACTGGGACTTCGTACTTTTCCAATTTCAACTTATTCTCTAAACTTAAGCATGTAATAATGCCTGAAGGCCAGTAGTGGGGAAGTTGGAGTAGAAGTATAAGGATTCTAAGAATTTGTGAGTGCATCTATAAAGGTTGGTTGCCTTAAGGGAATTCCCTCCTCTCATATCCTTCATATATTGTTATGTTTCCCCAGGGGTAGATCCTTATCCTGTTAAAAAGAAAACAAAGTGATTTCACGTGTGGGTGACCCACGAGACCTTATTACCTTCCAATGGTTGAGATGTTTCCCCATACCTTGAGACGGATAACATTACGTTATGGTCAAAATTGCTCCGACAGTAACTAAAAGCATATACTTTCCCACTTATTTTCCGAAACCTCTAAAGAAGCATGATAATTTTCTCACGCTTTCTGGCCATTTTCTCACATATAAGCCTCAAAGGATATGAGTTGATCACTGAGCTAACTGCATCACCTTCAATTCACTTGATGCGCAGAGAAAAACCAGGCTGTGGCTTTGCGGTGCTTCATAACAAAACCGTACAATTATTGTCTGCTAGTGTATACAGGCTGCAAGAGATATGCTCGCTGTTCCATAAGCAAATTCAAAGTGAGGATTTATGGGAAAATTTTTTAAGACATCAAACCTTAGTCAAGCACTCGGCATAAGAAGAGTGAGCAGCTAATGGTTAGCCACCCAGTTAGTATTTCTCCGATCGACCATGTAAGCTAATGTGTTGCAATTTTTTCTTACGCCAGATCAGGAGAATGCAATTCGGCAATAGTAATATTGCCAAATTTCGAATTTACCACATATCTTGCGAATTTGTTAATGGCTTTGAGGCGAACATATTTCCTGAACCTCGTGACTTAACGGGTTAAGGTATGCCCACTTTCTCTCCATGCTAGTGGCTAAATAACATCAATGTTCACTACGGGGTGTTAAAACTGAGCGCTTATGTATGTCAGCGGTTGAAGGTGAAAAAATTAGCAATGTAAAGATGCATCCGCTAAAACCCAGCGAATTTACATAAGGTTACGTATTGATTTAGATCTTTCTTCCAATGTGGTCCCGTGTGCCTTTCATATCCAAACCTTTATAAACTAAGGTTTGCTTTTGGAGCAGCGAATAGAGGATGGACATATTTCCAATTGCAGTCTCAGTGAAGTAATGTTAATTATTGTCTCTAAGTGAAACTCGATAGAACTACACTGGTTGGAATTTATCAAATTACAGAGCTATGATTTAACTAAAGTGTGCCATTTTCGAGAGATAAAGCACACTTTATGCACCTTCTTGAAGTCTTCAGTAATGAAAGAAAATTAGTTTCAGGAACTAATGTTGGGAGGGTGTGAGAGAAACCAATGCCCGCCTCTGACGTCCACTCAAAGAAATGATGTTTTTGTAGCTCAGGAATAACATTCAGGAAGTTTCAGGACCCAAGAAATGGTAAGTAACAGCAATTCTAAAGGGTGGGAACACAGTGGCTCAAATTAAACCAAGACACTGGCAGTTTTGTTCATACAATAAGCCCCTAACTTGAATATCTCATCTGTTATGGGGTCAAGATCACGATTCTGCTTCACTAAGCAGTTTTTGAGCAATGTTTGCTGGGAAAATTGGAATCTGTTAATGATCCGAACATCAAATATCCGTCAAATTATAATTTTTGTGAGGGCATGAAAGAGGAGTGATTTTAAAAACGTTAAGTTACCTGTTTGGACTGTGCTCTATTCATGGGTCATGGTCTATCGTCTTTGAAAGCAATTTACAAGACTTGAAGGGGTCGCTATTTTCTCCCCTCTCCCCTATTTTTCTGAGTGACCTCAAAGCTAAACTTGTAAGATTGCATGTGTTTTGTGGAGAAAAATAGAAGCTTTACAGTGGAAAGGAGTGGAAAAATGATTTTGAGGCAGGATATTCTGCTAATTTTATACTCATTGCATCGTTAATTGAGGGCGACAAATTGAAATTCAGGAGAAGTGAGGAGGTGGAAGGCTCCAACCTCTACGGTTATTTTCAACGATACTTTCGTACAATTAACTATTGACGAACGGTTTCATCTATACAGAAACCAATTTTATGGTTATGAGAGAAGTTTACAGCTTCAAACTCTAACTACCTCTCCTAGTTTCGTGAAACTACACAAAAAATTATCCACAGAAGGAGGATTCTTCGGACCAGAGTGCAAATATATCGAACTACTTGAAAAGCAATGGCAGGTCCACTTTTTTATTACTCTTACCTCTTTGCCCTCAAGTTGTGTAGATTGAAACTAGAGCGAAACAACGCCAATTTTTATTCACTGCCAGTTTACCAAGGGTCACACTTCCATCAAGCATCATCGGCCCTCTCGCTCCCCTCTGGGCTCCATGTTTTTCTATCTAACTTTCATGTTTCTATCAGTGCTTTTGTCTTTCCTTCCGCCCTCTTTTCAGATACTCCGTAGTTAGATTCTTTCTCTGCGAAACAAGCAATCGTGCATAAGATAAAACCACCATTGCGTTACAAGTTGGCTAAGGTAATAAATAACTTAGAGTGCATCGGAGAACTTGTTTATGTTTATTTTTGGTGGAAATATCGCGACCTAAGGCGCTTGTTCACAGGAAATACGTTAATACACATCGCAACAAGAAATTTCCTTCTGTTTTTATACCCTTTCAACGCATTATTAGGGACTTTAAAGCTCCTGACATACATATCGGTCCACCATTTCTCACAATCCTTATTATTAAAAAGTGAACTTACCTGTTAGCATTGGTGACATATTAGGGAGATGTGAGGAGGCGGCCACAATGTTATTTCTCAACGCCCTTCACCTTCGTCATCATGTGTGGGCTGATGTTGACGAGTGTGTTGTCATCTAGGCGCAATTTTTGTCACATGACTTCGAAAGGAGAGTATGGATACACACATTTTCAGTGAAATGGCATCGCTACCAGAGGCTGTCAGAGGGATCCTCAGCCTTAAAGTCCACAACTGTTAACCGCTTGCATAGGCGTTTTGCCCATCCTTTAGTCGAAGGACTTTTAAACTGGTAATTCATAAAATCGGGAATCAGCTACGATTAACATACGAAGAGAAATGTCAGGTGTTAAGGACAACGGTTATTTGACCATCAAAAAGAAACGCATTTCCTCTCTTACCCTCACCAAAATGATAGCATCGAGAGACCCGCCGAAAAATGGGGCAGAAGTTAGTGCTGGTAAGGCGATTAAAGGTGGCACCAGAGGCTGATAGCAATGTTTACTGAAATATGTTATTTGCGGGCTATCATAGAATACGCCGTTAATGACTGTACACACCGCCCTTGCCTGTAACGTAGGACCTTATCACCCAATCTGGATGCCTTTGTAAAATCCCTATAAGCCCCTTTTATTTACTCTCATAACTTCCAACCGCTTCCTTACGTTAGTTGCTCACGAATAGCCAAACAAAGGCGAAGGTGGCTTTCACAAACCATAAATTATTCAGTTTATTTGCGGCGAATAACGGACCACACAACCTTTCAAACACCCAGACCTTATTTACTGACGTGGTTGTTGTCTCTTTCTCAGAGAAGTTTCTAATAATCTTCAACAATCACTGAAAACTGCGTGCCTTACAACAAGACAATTTTGAAGATTATAAAGTTACAATGCAACATTATTCGAACCGAGAATGCTGTATAATTTTCTTTGTTCATCTAAACAAACCATTGTTTGTTGTAAAGAGTAGAGAAATATCAATAAATAGTTTTCTGCCCCTGATGTATGATTTGGTAGATGTTTTGGAACAGTACGTATTCATAATATGCTTATGAAGGAGAAATTGACTCCAACTAATGCGCGATCCTTGGGTGAGGGCGAGGAAATCCACTGTGCCTCAGGTACACCGCTAATCATAGCTTGACAAAGTCTTGTCACTTGATTTCAAGTAGCCCATGCAATACCTTCTCATCTACTTCGTCCTGGCAACGATTAAATTCCCTCGAAGAAACTTTCCTGCGCCTCAGTATCAGACAAATGGGCAAACACTCATAACAGTGGCATTATGATCGCTCTTTTCCCAGACTCGGCGAATAGATTGCTGTTCTGCTAAATGGCTGTCCGAGTGTTTCGGGTAGGTGGAGGTCATCTTCCTTCCTTGTTCAATAATCCAAGTCATCCATAATGCGAAGTTGTCACTTAGGCAAATGAAGTGATGTGAAACCTACTAGAATGTCAAATTATTACGGCTGTAATTTGATGGGTATTCTCAAGGCCATAAAAAGCATGCAAAATTTAGGTTAGCTAGTCTCGTCGAGGCGCCAAAAGTTAGCGGCTTATGTGAGACCTTTGCCATCCCCGATTCTTCACCATCGAAGAAAATGCCCGTGTAAATGTCTGAAATCTGAGATAATTCTTCAAAAGCGATGATGATGGGTGTCCCATCGTATCTTCGCCTCCTTTCCACAGATAAGCTCGCGATTTCTTAATATGCCAACCTCATTCCCAATTAGTGCTCCAGCTTTCGGCACATTCTGTCCTTTGAATCCGCAATTTGGCATGCACATGTTGGACTGATGCGACAAATTGCTCCGAGCATTTTTAACTCATTGTATATACGGGATGTAGGTTTGTGTGTGGTTCGCTTCTCGACCGGAAACAATTAATCTTAATCCCACATCCAAAAAGGGACATCGGATAGGTAGAAACGCAATTTCATTTGGAAAATTTAATATCGACGAAGGACATTTCATTGGTGCCTATTTTTTCTGGCATGAAATAACATCGGAATGAAGCAGATAACAAATGACTTTGCTCATCTCAAATACTAATTCCAACTGGAGACATTCACTCCCGTACGTAAGGAGAGGAAGAAACTGGAAAGAGGATAGACGTCAAACAAATCGGCATTGGCCACCGATGTTCTTTCGATCTGGGACAGAGAAATACCTCCCTCATTTGACTTCAAGCCGAGACTCAATGAAACATCTCTTCCAAGGCATAGGAGGCCTAATTTTCCGTCGCTATTCCTTCATTTTCGGCCGATATATTATATTTAAATAGCTTTGCACGGCACAGAACTCCCGTACTAATGTTCCAACTAATTACGTAGAACAAATGGGAGAATTTGGTTGCAATGGTTAATTAATAGCATTCCTTCGTCTTCACATGACGCCACAAGATATCCAAAAAAGTGACCAGGTTTCAATTTGATCTTCAGAATTATCGTACTACGGATGCACTGCATTTTAGAAGAGTAAAAGCGAGGCTTAATTGTTACTCAAACAGTGCATCAGCAAGTAAAATTTTTATACACAAATTTCGACAATAGTTATGGGAAAAGAGCTGCGTCTGCACCCATCTTATTCAATAAGCGAACAACAGGCAGTTATACCCAGGATGGTTGGGAAAGGATAATAAATGCGTTCACAAATGGAGCATAAAGGCGGACATATTTCACCTGGTAAAGCAGATGCTCCTGTTTATTCCACAGGACTACCAACTGCTGGGGAAAAGTACACAGCGCCAGGTTTCCCTTGCACCAACTTGGCCATTCTCCCAGCTTATAATTTTTTTCGGAATCTGCGTTATTCACAAGCAGGAATAAGAGTCCTTTGTCAGTTATCCCCAAACATACTAATTAATCCTTTGTTCCACTCTCCACTTCTGTGTTTCTCATAAAAAAGTGGTTGGAAAACTGCCCAATAAGTATGCTTCTCAAAAGTAAATTGCATGCGCGTATTCACAACCTAAACTTCCGCACATCAGAAGCCACCAACTTTTCAATTTTGCGTGGTAACTACCCTGTCTGCTGCTACCTCAATTCCTCTTTTTACACTTTGTGCGGTGGGTAATTTTACGTCCTCTTAGGATAGAGACCATGATATTAAATTTATGACCACTATTAAGAATAATTTAGTCTGCCATTTGTGTCTTCATCCTTACTTAACTGTGGAAATTTGAGGTAGACAGAGCGAAAGTGCAGAACCGCTGTGCGCTCACTTGATTGTTAATAGTTTGTTCACCAACCAGAGAGGCATAAATAAATGTGGGTAAGATTTTTTCCTCCTTAGATCCTCTCACTTGCCAGACACTGGCATAGGTTTACGTGCGGTAATTCCTATGGACTGTCACTGTCAAGACAGTTTCTTCTTCCTAAGTTCAGAATGAGTTCCAAGTCGTAACTACAGCACTATAAACTCCCAGTGGCGGGAATAAAATGCACCGGTATGGGTGGACGGTGTGAGGGATACGCTCGGCGGCGTCGAAAGGACTTAGGTGTGGCCTTCCGGTCATTGTAAAATTACGGCAGCAGAATTTGCTCTGTCTGACAAGCCAATGAGATGAAAGGTGCGGCGGCAAGTTAGTGCTGACTAAAGTAGAATTAATTTGATGAGCTGAACACTAAGCGCAATATAGGACTTTTCGAAAATCCGAACAAATTTAACCCATCATCCTTAAAATTCTACGGCTCATAATCCAGTACGCTTTGAGGGTTTGATTTGTAACATAGGCGGGATCCCTTTCTTCATTGACTCCTGTACAGTCAAGTGCTACTTTCTGGCTCGATTAAAGAATGCATCAACGGCGTCAAAAGTAAACAGGCGAGTTTAAGTGAATGTGGAAATTCATCCCAGGACATAAACAACCTTGTTAACACGAGGTAATGGGATAGCAGGTAAAATGTTAGGCTAGAGGTTAATTTGATTAGCGAACCTGTCATGAAACCCCATGTTTGGTTCACTTTGCCCCATTAGGAGAAGGACGACGGATGGGCTGGGACGTTCTCCCACTAGTTCCTTTTTCCACAGTAGAGAGGTAACAAAGCAGAACACTTTAGCCAAATCCTCACTGCATGTAAAGCCTGTCGGTGAGCGGTAATTTCGCTGGAATATTCGGAAGATCAAAGGAGTGGTTATAGATCACCTCACAGGGTTAACAGCCACTATCCCCCATATACACTACGGAATGTGAGAATATGTGTCAGGGAATAGATGATGTCAGGTATAAAATCTCCGAGTTTGTTTGAATGACTAGAAATCCCGTGTGTGGGAATTGCGAGTTGGCCGCCATAGCCAGGAAGTTGTAAAAGCAATTTTTTCAAATCCACACATTCATGAAGGTCTAGTATCGATGCCCCGCGTCCAAATTCTCACTCGCTGGCGCCAGAGCTGCTTCATTTCACCTATTCCCCGATGAACCTGTCAAGAATGTGAGTCTCAAAAGGAAAGATCTCCTTTTGGAGCCGAATTCAAGTCCATGTGGAGTAATTTTAGTAAAATAGACTAGGTCAAATTGTAAAGAACGACTTTTTGGAGTTCCTCAGAGGTTTGAGGAGTTTTGACTGCTGATGTACAGCAGTCCAAGTATTCATCTCTGACGGCACTGCATTTCAAAGCGCATTGCAGCGCGATGGTAAAGGGGCAAGCAAAAGTGGAGTCGGTGAGTTGGAGGTAACACGAATTAAGGGACGTGAGAAACCGCAAATGTGAGATACTCTAAGGCGGCTTGAAATGAGACTGTTTTTCACAATTGTCTCTCTACTCCCTGGATCATTTTAATTGGTACATTTTCAATAATAAAAGCGGATAAACGTGTCAATTCGTTCGAACGCAATGATAATTAACTTCAACCAGTCCAGTCAGGTCAAAATAATAGCGCTGTGTCCGTAAGTGACCGCAAATGAGGAAAATGGATTTACACAAAACGCAGTAGTTTTAAATTGTTTTCAAGCCCATGGCATAAAAATTCGGTAAATTTGCGCCTCAACCGATTTGTTGTTCCATAGGGCGGCCTTTGAACTAGTCTTTACTTGAAGGTGGCATTCTGACCTCACAATGATTTGCTGAAAGATACTGAATGGTGCAAAATTTTAAACCGCGGATGGGATATTCCAGGCTTCAATGTCCGGACCTATTAGAGGCCGCATAAAAGCAAATTGAATAAACTGTTTAATGAAACCAATGGTGGAGCAGCTGGAAAGCCTTTTCCATTTAGACCTACTTTTAGATTTGTACACTCTTCAATCAAAAATGAAACTCGACGCTGTGTAGTCGGCTTCTCGCATAAAAGTATGCGGTGAATTTCATGTGTGTTTATCCATTGCGATGTCTAATCAAACGTCGGGAACGCTATTATGGCTATTGTCTCGCCTAACCGGGACTGGGCGTCCATTTTCCTGTCAATATTGTCCACTTGCCTAATTAGACCTGGCCTCTGAGACCAGAAAGCAGTAAATTCTGCTCACGTAGAAGTGTATATCAACTTACTCTAGTCATACTAGGCATACCTTTTCAGATTTCAAGCTAAAAGTAGCGGATTTACTACTAATTTTGATGCATCACCGACTATGAGAAGAATTTGGGTTCAAGTAAATCAAGGAAAGGGGAGCTTTCGGGTGACGAAAGGCTTGTGCGCCATGACATGGTTACAGAGTTCTTTCAAGCTGTCATAAAACGAAACCATGATACTTTGACATATCATGTTCGAACTTTTCCCCGAACCGCAAGTATACCTCATTCAAGTTAGTCTGGTATTACCGGTCATCTTCGGTGATAAAAGCTCCTCCGAAGTGGGAGACTTTTGGCTCCGTTGTGGCGGCAGGGTCGATGAATCACCCGAAGCTAAGTGGCAATTTTTTGGCCTAAATTTTCTAGAATGTTAAAGCATACACCATAAAAGATGTATGGTTTGCATCTCTCCCCGTCCAAGGTGGAAGAGAGACACCCACTACCGCTGACCAGCCGCACGAATTGTCCCGAGGTAGGAGAAGTCTTCTCCAGCCCAGTTTATTTAAGCATTCGCATTCACTTTCTTCCCTCCAGAAATGACTCCCCTATGGCAGTTCTGTGCCCTTTATGGCCTTCAATTATTTAAAATAGTATTTGTTTAAAAGATAAGGATAAATTTTTAATTTTAAACACCGCAGAGAAATCGATTTCCGCCGTGATTTTGGCATTTATCTTGAATCGCAGGTAGCTTTATGCCGGGACAATCCCGAGCATAGATTATCTTTCAAAGTAAACTAGAAAAATACCACTAACCAGTCATTGCTTTAACAGATGGAGGCTCAATATACCCCCAGTTCGAAAGAACAAGAGGAAGACTTTATGGTTGCTCTACAAAAACAGGCCACAAACGGCGTTTTGGAACACCTAGCCTCTGTAGATGGTCTCCCCATGTCTGCTTTCTTGAGTCGTGTTTGTTTGGTACCTGCCTTGAATGAAAACACTTCCTTCTCCCTGACAAGAGCCATCGAGGAGGCACTTGCTCGCCTTACCTGTAACTCAACATACGACGGAAAAATTAATTACATAGAGAAGGTAGAACCACTTCATACCTTATGTCAAATAGTATCAAATGAAAACCTACGCGAGAGTTTTAAAAAGTGGGTGCAGACAAACTCTAAGAGGTTAAATGATGCTTTGTCCACCTGTCTATTCCTGGAATGCCAAGAATTAGCACAAGAATGCTGTTTCGCAGTGGCATTCCTCGCTAGACGTCTGCACTTCGATATGCGGCAGGGAATTGAAGGTCTACTTGATGCGTTAATACGCCTCATGTCGCGAGCTCTTCTGCCCAGGGAGAAAAATGTTGCAGCGTTTAGGGAAGCCCGTCAATTATATTTCGGAAATGGGACCGCGAAAAAGCCGGCAAAATTCTTTCATCCTCCACCGTTGACCTACAAGTACAGCGAAGTTTATCGTCGCTTGATCGGCGTGATCTACTACACGTTAGCAGATGTAATTTTTAACATTCCCCTGCCGGAACTCATTAGATACTTTACTTTTCGAATTTTTCGTCGACGTGAAATAGCACGTCTCTTGCTCTATCAAATCCTTGACTCCATTGTCTCTAACTTAAGCGAAATTCAAGAAGAAGCAGAAAGTTTAGCTGAGTCCTTCTCCCCTGAGACAGATATCAAGGAGGTGTATGATGTGGAAATTTGGCGTTTACTGCCCAGTGTGCTCTACGTAGACATTCTAAAAGCCTTTAGTGAGATTAACATCGCTGACAGAGAGTACCCGAATGCGATTCTCTATTTGTTACGAACACAGGCAACGATGAAATACTCACTGATGGATGAGAAGACTCTATTGAATGTGCAGAATTATTGGGCAGAAAATCGCTTCTTTGACGTGTCAATGGAGAAGGTGCCGCGCCTATCACTCAACTTGCCTTCTATCGACAGAGGTCCAGCGAAATCAACGCTAGTTAGAAAGGACAGTGTCAGTGGGAGTGTCCATTCGCCTATATAATTCTGGGACTGATGCACGCTTTACAGTGGATTCTACCCGAGCTAAATGTGATAAATTTTTAGGTGTTTGAGACGCTTTATTAACTAAATTGACCATGATTTCACATCCGAGTCGCCTACTCATCCAGTTACAGTAGTGATGATTGATCCTGCAACAGGGGGACAGACGAGAATCAGGAGTCTCGTCAAATCTTACCATGGCCCGCTGATAATTGACCGTTTTACTAATGGGTAAGAACCTTAAAAATGTTAGATATTATGTCTTTCAGAGGAACCTATTTATCGTGAGCATCCTCTTGCCAATTTTGTTTGATTTGAATCGAGGTCAATTCCTCGAGGACGGAGGTCTAATATTGGCATGTTACAGGTCGTAGAAGTGTGGCCGACTGAAGCGACAGTAGCTGGACAAGTGTCCAAACTCCCACAGTGTGTATCTCGTTGTCCCCAACCAAAGCCCTTATGGGCGACTACTATGGGACAATGGCAATGCTAAACTTGAAGCATACTCCCCGCGAGGTGTTAGATTGGAAAGTATGAAACGGCCGTTTTTGTTTAGTCTATTTCACTAGCGACTGGTAGAGACGCCTTCTCATTTTCATTTCGTAAAATTTTTCCTAGTTTGTGTTTCATTTTAATTTTTCATCTCGATTTACATCCACATTGTTCGTACGAATTCAAACTAAACCATAGTGGCGCTCAATCTTTGAGAAGCATGAAAGAGGCGTTCGGAAATAAATTCACCAGCGAAAAAATGCTAGATATCAGTTCCATAAGTTTCGCCATCATAATTTGAGTGTCATCAACGAGCCTCGAGGAAGGCCACCGCATCTTTGTTTGCTTCCTCCACAATACACGATTGCCGACGTTTTTGCACCAAATGGTCACTCCTGCTGAAAAGTGGATTTTGCACAATGATGGAGAACAATTGAGCAAACTGGTAGATAGGAATACACTCCCAGGACACTCCGCTAAGGCGGAATTTCATCACAAAAGAAAATTATGGTTGCCATCATATGATGAAATGTTCAAAGAGTGAGTATCAATTATTCTTTCCTTCTGCAATCACGCAAAACAACAGCGGCGGAGTCGGATTACCGTGAAAAGTATTGTCGTCCATGAGAATCGGCGCGGTGCAATGCTACTGTTTCATAATGCTGAACCACCACATAAAACTTCAATTGCCCTTGACGAATCTTACCGCATCCTCCATATTCATTCGGCATTTCACCGAACCAGCATTATCCTTTTCGTGATTATGAAATATTTTAAGAGGAAAATTATGACGGCAATATTAATATCATAAGATCTCGAATCCTTTTTTTAAATTTACAAATGGCGATACTTTCCAAAAGATATATTCAATTTGCTCATTCTTCGGCTGAAAGTCGTAGATGTCAATGAAATTTATTTCAATGGCATATAATAAATACTGAGGAAAATTGTACCCTTTATTTGTTAATAATATTAGGCTCCAGTTTCATATTTCCAAATTAATGTTGGCGGATTCGGCCTTCTTTGGTCCCCCCCCCCTAAAGACCTGAGGTTAAGAAGAAACTTCTGGCACCCGGTACCGAGTTCAGGCTCGCAAAGTCTGCCACTGTACTTCTGGGGCTACACTTCTAGGCTTTTCTACTCGAAGTCAGGTGATATTGCCGTTTACCTCGACAGCACGGTTGCGAAATAAATCGTCTTCATGAGAGAATACTAATCTATGCCGAAATAATTGCCATTTATTTTGTTATCTCCACCCTATTTGTTGGGAAATTGTCAAATTGATCCACCTTCGACTGGACTAACTAATCCTAACCATTTCCCGTAGCGTAAAGTTTCCTCAAATCAACAGTTATATGGTTTAGAGAGGTTGTTTACTTCATCGAAACGGCGATGGATTCATGATAAGTGCAGGTAGGAATTCAGGCCCTCCTGGTTGGCCATAACTCCCATAGAGGCCAAGGCCAATGGTCTACATGTGTCCATCTATTTAGCACCTAAATTTCCTTGCCTTCAAGTAATGTGGACCAGTCCGGAGCAGGCGTGCACCCTCCACTTTACCCGATTTGACGCTCCGGCCATCTTGATGCCCCTCATTTCTCCCTAATTAATGTGGAAACTCAGGTCAAGGCAGGCCAATCAACACACTGTCGTAAAAAGCGATACTATTAACATACAGGCGAGGTGTGATGACTACATACTCTTTCGTTTTGCAGAAACCCTGTTATATTTTAACACCTGTACAAGCAATCATATTGCAACAAGTAGACAAGCAAATCTTAGCTTTGATAGGAGCCATAGACACTAGCACAAATGAACTTATCGTGGCTCCTCACTGAGACACTCACTCCATCGTCACCGCACTCGTGCGAGGCTAGGCACTGGCTGCCGTAAATGAGAGACGGCTGATTCTGCTCACACCACCAATTATCCCATGTACAACAAGGCGATGACGGGGGAAGAAGAGTGCTTGAATTTGTAGAAGGTCTGATTTAATCTTCCCCAAAGCGTCCATTAGCACCTGTTTTAGATCGGGCTGGCTATCGATGAGCGCCTCATCCAGAGTAGTTTGAATAATGTCGCGGATTTCATCACAATGAGTGGAGAAAGCAAACTCCTTTGCCGGTGTCAATTGAAATGTGTTAGGCGCCCTTGGCGATGCGCCGTAGCCGGCATTATTGGCTTTTCGGGCCAAAAAAAAGGTCTTTCCCGACCTGGAGCACCCGGTGCTGTCATTGCGTTACCTGCTATTCAATTGATGTTTTGGCGGGTCTCGGCATCCAGAATTTTGAATTGCTCTTTATCGACTACTGGCCACGTGCGACGGCCTCGAATGCAACTAGACTCGAATAGACCCTCTTCAGTCCCATTCATGTGGTCGGAACTAGGGAAGAGGGGGGGGGAGGGGAGGGGGAGGGTAAAACGTCAGTCGTGGTGTTAAGAGCTAAACCTGAGTCCCCAGCATTGGTGATAACATAAGAGAAGCCACTTTGTGGTGAGGGGCCGAAACTGTGCCCCTCTTGAGAGTAAACGCGAGTGTATTGCAGATAAAATCATCATTTTCAGTTATAAAGTGGTTCCATGCTTCCTCTCGTATTATTTCACTATTTGCCTAAAGCTACGAGAAGCAAATTTTTCTCATTTTGGTATAGCTATGGGCAAAAATTTGGTCTCAACACTATGCAGATGTCCTGCTTGATCCTTTGGGTTAATACGAATCCAGTCAGCTTAAATAAGTGCACAAATTAAAAATATTTGCCTAAAACATGCCATTTCCAATTAGATACTGTTTGTTTCTGCGAATACTCTTTTGTCATCTTTCAGGCGGTGTCGTAAACCCACATTTATACAGACTTTCTGATTTTGACTATTATAGAACTGTCATCCCTAGCAATGTTAACCACTTTACCATTAAAGGAGCTCTGCGTGGAGCGACTAAATAAATGTCATTCTGCGGATCCAAGTGCAAGGCTGCATGGGCGAGGTGCCCAAGCATCCCCGCCCAAATCCAACAATTTTTTGGAGAGTGAACAACGATGTGTAGCCCTTTGCACTATCATGGTGGACAACAACATCCTCACGATTTGCCTTTCTGGCCGCTCTGCTCGAAATGCATTGCTTAGTTTGGTAGGTTATTGGATGCTCACTTGTGAATTTATCGTCTGATTGTTTGGCAAAAGTTCAAAGTGTAGAATTTCTTTATAATCCCATCAGGCTGACAAGATAGTCTTGTTTCGATGAATCTCTGCTTTTGATGTCGTCTGGGCTGGTTCATCTTGCATCATCCACAATCTGTTCCCACTAACTTTGTTCTAAACAGTCCACTTTTAGTCGTCAGCTTTTTTTGAGAAATAGATACCAATGCTTTGCACCAAATGGATTTCCTTAAGCTGGTGAGGGATCCACAGATCGAGTTTTCTGACATCGCAGAGCTTTTTAAATCTTTTTTTATTGTGTGTATGCAATTCATATTTGAGCTTCTCCGCAACACCACGGGTGCAGTCCTCAATCGACTTCTACTGGACGGGCAGCCAGATTGGTGGACATTTTTCAATGAAAATCACCACAACGAAATTTAGTAGAATAACTTTAACCCTGCCTTTCTTTCAAGGCTTCATTCCATCTACGGCACATAAATTCTTGTGTATTTGCAACACGTTTTCGTCTTTTCGGAAGAAATACCACAAAGTATGCCTGAAGCGCACATCTTGTTCTTCCCCTCTTAAATCGGGCTACAAACCAAACTACAGGACTAAGCGATCTATTTCTTTATTAAATGAAAGACACAAGTCAACACAATAGGAAAAAATATAGATTAGATACTTTGCACACGTTAAAGAAATTAAAAAAGTTACAAAACCCATCTGTCGGCAAAGCTCGCAATAATTTGTTTATCTTGTCAAAGTACCTCACTTCTTCTATTCCTAAAATTAAAAAACCAGTACAGACTTTCATGTGCAGCTCTATAGTGCACAAATGATTGTCAACATGTCGAAAATGTGGTTAACTGCAGGTCGTAAGTTGCATTCTGATTGTCGCCGATAATCCCACTCGCATAAAGAGTAGAGAATGTTCTCCGAGGACCACCGAAGCCGGGTTAGTAGCCCCCGCAAGGGGTGTTGTTAGCCACAGCCTCTCGAAGTACCCTGGGAAATACCTAGTAAATTCACGGGCTCCTCGCTATGCTGCATTGTGCGCGGAGTTGGAGATTGATGACTGTGCTGCACCTAAAACGTGATCGCAGAAGTGGAAGCATCCAGAAGAGTGAGGCAGACCTGAAGGTCCATGTAATAAAAGTGTAATTTCAGCAGACAAGAAAAGTTTACGACATGATGTACTCGATTATGACGTCCCACATAGATGTAATCACTCAACCGCAATTTTTTCTTCTGCATTTATACTATCCGGCGGTACTAACAGCAGCCGACGTGGTAGAATCGACTAAGAGGCCCAAAATAGAAGAGGATCTTAATTCTACTGTAAGGACAACGGCTGGTGTAAGCTGCCCTCCTATTCCCTCACAGAACTCCTCACCGACAGCATAATTCAGAGCGATAGTGGTAAGAAACACACGTCACATTCTCGTAATGGTTGCGACAAATGTATTAGTGCGAGAGCTAATTTGATGTGGGTTTCAGTTTTAGAGACATTCTCTAGCCCCACAATGTAGAACTTTTTTTTTCTCCTGTGAAACATTACTGCATCTTAACCCCCAAGGTGAATGGAAAAGGGCCTTTTGTAGCAAGAGGAGGGTGGAGGGCAAGGGTGAAGCAGAAACTTAGTGAAATGCAGTGAAAGGAGAGGAGACAGAGAAAGACAACGGTTTTTTTTCTGGGGACTGCAAGTGCTTTTTGCACGGGTTGCGTTGCTAGGAGAGTTGACAATGGTTGATTAGGGCACTTTGCATTTGTCCTCAATGGAAACTTTTCAAAGGGGAAGGGGACTGAGGTCATGTACCATTTCCTAATCAGACTTTAATTACTCAGGTCTTTCTAAGTCTATATAAAAGCAACTGCTTAAAGCTGACTTTCTCACACTACTTTCTCTAAGACAAGGTAATTTTGTGACCACTTTGTCGAGACCAAACCTTGCGTTTTAACATGACTTCACCTGCCGGAAAAGGTTGATGCAGGTTAATCTAAGAGTCCATAACCGTACGAAATATGGTGGTAAATCCATCCTTTTTCCTCCTAGAACCGCAGTTCAATGGAGTTTGGCAAGCACTTTTGCATTAATGTGGTGATACTATGGCTGGTAGCCTTCCTCACCCAGGTAGGCGACATGTAATATCCTCTTCTCCAAGTGTTTGCTTTGATCCTCTTTACGCGACAACTTTGTATATGAATTGTTTTTATTTCCTAAATATTCATGTTTTTCAACCTCGGAAATCATCAATCTGTAAGTCTGTTAGTCGTGGTGGCGCAAGCAAATATTTTGAAATCAGTTCATGTCTTTCATCACCTTGAAGGACACAACTGTCGAAACGTTGCCGTACTTTCAGTGAAAGTTTATCTAAGATCTTTTGAGCCTCGCTTGAGTATCTTGATGACAAGAGAATGTCGGGAAGAAGGGAAGTTGGACATTTGTATAAAGAGAATGTGTTCCTCTAACGTGTTCACTCGAGATCTTCAATGATCAGTCCATACTCAAGTTAAAAGACCATAGTTGCCTATTTCCTTAGCCTTTTTCGCCATGCCGCTTACCAGTGCCTCTCTTGCTCTCTCTGTGAATACTCTCGTTTCTCATTAATTTTCAGGCTTTTGCGAAATTTCCCGCATCTTTTGAGTGTCCAAAAAAGGCGGACAGAGGGGAAAAGTTTTATTGTACCATCAGTCTGCCCTCCGGCTCCCGCGGAAGAGGCGAAATCCTCCGAACGGGGATACCAAACCAGTACTTTCAGTGGCCACGTAAGTTACATTGTGTTAGCTTAAATTGGCATCCTTATAAAATTTGGCGCTACGTGGACAGGAGACGGCTGTTCTGTCTCCACGAAAATAAACCATGAATATATATATAAACAAGCAACTGACGTCCTCTCTACCGCACGCGGCTGCTGTAGGTCGCGCCATTCGTCAAGGTGTATTTGTTATCTTCGTCTGAGTAGGACGCGATTATAACATCAAGCAGCCTGGAATCTAAACGTTTTGCCTTTGGATATCGTTGGAAAAGCGCTGTTACTCTGCTGCAAGATTTTGTCCAACCCAAAGCGATATTTGGAGGATTAACTAAGATTACTGAATATTAGAAGCGAGAATATATTTGCATAACGCACCAGATGTCTAATAGACGAAACTATTCAATTATTATTTGTATAGCTTAAAAACCTACTTTATGATTGTAAGTAGCATATACTAATATTGTATTAGGTCAACTTGTTAAACCCTCTCGGAGGACACGAGATATGCAGCCTCAAAATAATAGTTTTAATAAATGCCTCCGTATGTTCAAAACCGTTGGTTGCTATGTTCGAGGGCTCAGATCGTATTGGAAAGGCAAAACTCCTTCAAAATACTTCTCACCCGTTATGCAACACATTTGTCAACCAGATTTTCCACTAAACAAAAGTTTCCAAGTGTAATCAAACCTATCGAGAAATGTGGTGGAGGACGTAATAACATGGGGCCACTCTCTCTCCTCAATTTCTCTGCTATTTCAGTGGAAATTACGGATTTCATAGGAGGAATGTCTTTCGGAACAGAACCATCTTTAGACTGTCCTATAAATAAGACAATTCTCTCCGGCTCCATTTTCTATACTGAGGGGCAGATCACGGGGATTTACCTTAACATACGCTCCCGCACCGATTTACATATCTACGTAAGCTTCAGCAGTGAATTGTGATTTATGAATTTAGTTACCGAGTTTTTCGATGCCTTGAAACGTTTACTGTGTCGAAAATCCAATAATCCAATTTTTCAAAAGCCCTCCCTTAGACAGTATTTAGAAATCTGTATGCGAACAGGATAAGGCTAGTTAATTTGAAAAATGATTATTTTAAGAGAAGCACATATCCTTCTATACAATACGGCGGTTTGGAGCACTTGCGATGTCACCAAGTCACATAAATCAGGGAATGTGCGTAGGGTATTTGGGCTTTTTTGTCCTTGGAGGCACTGAAGCAACCTCTCTTCCGATTGAGTTTAATTATAATAAGCTTGATGGTTCAAGGTGGAAGGACTCCCCGTTACCATGAGGCAACTTCAACTGGGGTGCAGAGCACTTCGACATCACGGATCATTTCCAAATTGGGGAGATAATTCAAAAGAAATAATAGCATAAAAAAGTCTACACATCAGTGCATTTGTTAACAGCGTAAAGGAAAAGTTTGGTTTAACCGATCTAATGGTCCATTTGCCACAAAAAAAGCTAATTAAAGTTAATCGAGATTCGTCACTGCTCTGTGGAAAATTTACATTAAGTGATCAAGTAAGTCTTTTTTCCATTTGCCGACAACACCACGGCAGATTCTGTTCCCTCTATAATAACTTCACCGAGAAATCTACCTGAATACTATAATTTATTATTTTCTACCACCTGGTAAGGGCGGCGATCAATTTAGGAGACCGGTATCAAATGTATTAGGATATCGAGGCACTTTTATCTTTGTTATCGCCTTTCAGCTTTTGCATCCCCATTGCAAGGCTTTCAGTGGATACCAGTTATCTTTGGATAGATGCTTCGGCCCATCGAACCTGTCGCTAGTAGTGGATAAGGTGCGTCTCTGCCAAATGAGGCATTTTCTGTCTTGAGTCGGGGCGAGTTTACAGAAACCACATGTCAGGTTGTTCCAATATCATGGTTATTTTGCTACTGGTAGAATGGACACAGTCTTTCGCTTAAATGTTCCCCTTATTTCTTGAACACACAGCATTTTTGGCATTTAACTGTCAACCTTGCCTCTCTAACTCATGGCAAATCTACGCATTTAAGAGTCTCCTAGTAAAGGGTCTGACACCAGGTCGACAACGCGTGGATATGAACGCTTCTTGGAATGTGCGTCCTGGATCGCGATTAGCATTGCTTGCGACTACGATGGAACGCCTTTCACCACTGAGTTGTCAAATTTCAAAGGCCATCACAGACCGCGTCGTTGATGTCTCATCAGGTGGTCTCCGTGTTGACGTGTTGGTAGATTTAGGCAAAGCAGAACCATTAGGAAGAAGCATTCAGGTAAGGCCACCTCGTTTTCTGTTTATAATAAATCTAATTCCCTCTTACTGAGCTAAACGTTTACTAGTGCTAATTGTTACTTTGGAGGAAATGTGAGTTGAGTAAAAATTAATGATAGGCACAGTAATTCATTCATGGCCGTCATGTTTACCAGTGCTAATCACCTCCCAAAAACCCACGTGGACACCAGCAATCGTGGCCTTATTACTGACCCTTTCAAAAGATTAGTCTCTGTTCCACTCCGCATGATGCGTCAGCGTGTAAATGGGGTGTTTCCGACCGAAGAGGCCTCTAAAGCTGCCACAATTGTGGATGGGCCATTGAGCCTTGAGGTCACTTAATCGCAAAAACTAAGACTAATGGCGGAACTCCGAGATCATGTGCCATAAACAAGACTCTACTGCCTTAGATGAGAGAAAGCGAAGTCACCTACCAAACACCATTCAATGAATACAATAATAGCACCGCCAAGACAGCCTCTATTCTCCTCCTTATTAACAGTAGCAGAGGTGAATCAAACCGGGACGGTCTCAGCATGATATTTCGCCAGCTAAGAACAGGCGCCATTGTGGATGATCAGAATAGCTTCGCTACCAAAATTAGGTTGGTAGAGCAAAACCTTACCTTATGCCTAAGGACTGATCGTGGAATTGAAAAGAGACAATGGAATATTCTAAGTCAGCCGATTACACAGAGCGGAGCCCTCGTGTTCGAATTGCCTACCCACTTCGCTCCCTCTGCTGCTTTAATGTCATCCTCTTTTGATAATTTGGACTGTTTTTTTATAGGTCAACACTTTCGTCTATCAGTCAAATGCAGTTGTGCGATTCCCCAACCTATATCGCCAGGAGGGATTAAAGAAGATAACGGTCCGCCTCTACCCTCGCTCTCAGGCCCCGTCCGTGGAGGTACTCACTGCCTTAACTATGATCCGACAATGGCCTACATTTTATAATCTGTTGACAGAGGTGTACCGGTGCTGTACGGCATCCACCCTCAGGCTTTATCCGCAAAACCAAGGTGAGATTAATAGCTGAAGGCAATCAGCAATGCTATAACTGAACACTCAACTATGTTGCTTTAGGCCTCGTGCCCTTGAAAGGAATGACGTTTATCTGGAAATTCTCCTGCTTCCTTGGACCGGCCACAGTAACAACAGAACCCACGATTAAGATCATCTCTCCCGTACCCCAGAAGTGTGAAGTTGAAATATCCGTGCACTTTAGAGGTGAAATTATGCAGACAATTCGTAAAACAATCTATTTCAATTTATTCTCGCCAATTGTTGCCAAACATCCCGACAAAGTGATGAAAATGGAAAGTACAGAACAACAAAATATGCGTTCGAACAGGCTCCGTAAGGCAACTACTTGGGTGAACCTTCCTGGAGGGCAGCTACGCAGTGAGTTACTCTCGAGTGGAGACTTTTGATTCAAGAAGTGGTGGTGTAAGTTCTCCATCCTGTCGGATTTACACCGAGTCAGTGCATCTTGTTTTAACCGCATCCATCTTTGCCCCTGTCGGATACCCTCTTCTCCTACCAGAATAATGCTGGGCCAGTAAGGATTTGAAGACAGTTGATCACCTTTACATAATCCAAAAGCGCCTCTTGCTTGAAAATATTAGGTTGGATACTACGAAACAAGCGATTTTTGTCCAGCCTGCTTTCTACTTCGACTAAGAGAGGTGCATTGTAATGTCCGCTCTATAGATTTATTCATAAATTTTAAAGGTATTTTTTCTTACTCATTTCGTAAAATTTATCCGTGTTTTCTAAACCACGTTTATTTCATTCTTTTCCAAAGCCATATGGCAGCATAGCGCAGCTCATTACTGAGGCATTCACGAGTGGATCCACTCCTTCTGGCAATACGAGAATCGTCACAGTGGACCGAGGAAGTCCACCAGCCCATGTTGATAACGAGTAAGGATTAAGACACACCGTGGAGTCCCATCGGCCCACAACTGTTCGTGAACCTGGGTCCAAACTAGGCATTAGCAGCCTATGCGGCTGTATTAAAACGTTTACTTGAGAATCATGTGCCGTAAGAACTGACTGAACTGCAGATTGCCTTTATAACACCAAACCACCACTTTCGATGACATTTGGATTTTGCACACGAAGCCGAAATTGCATCAAAAGCGTTATGTTTGGCACACAACGGAACGCCCAAGTAGTGAGCACCCATTATTCTTTCCTTCCTAAAACCAGAGGAAACCAAAACACAGACGGAGTCCTATCATCGTGAGAAATTTGATGTGAGGCATGAGAAACTTATGATAAATAAACAACCAGAAGTGCTCAATCAGCATTGCACAACATTGATGCATGATAACTCGGGTCGGCTACATAAAGCTTCAATGATTGTTGACAAATTGACTTCTCGATGATATGAAATTTTCACACAGCCTCTGACCTTACCCGATATTCCTCCGTAAATACGATTTATTTCTACGAGAAAAAGTACAATAAACATAATGAAGTTATAAAAGACTTTGAACCTTTAATAACTTTGCAAAGGAAGATTCTTTCCAAAAATCATATTTGCCTATCCTTATCGTTGGCAGAAAGTCGTAGATGCCAATCGCGACAATCGTCCTCGCTTACCCCAGCATACTGTTCTGCTTTTCACTACAGCATTGTTTGTTTAAGGAAAAGATTTTTCCTTGTCCTCATAGATTCCGTGCTAACGAAGCTTTACATGGTTCATTCGCGTTCCCTTGACACTGTCCTCATTAAACTCTTCACCGCTGGTCAACTGAACTGGCTAAATAGTGTGAAAAAGGGTGCTTTTTGGGGTTTCTATTTGAATTCAACCCCGTCTGATAGTTCCCAAACTAATAACAGTCACGACAATAGACATTGATAAGCTGTTCAAGTGCGATTTCATCTCAGTTGTCTACTCATCCCTTGGATCTAAAGAAAAGGTTAGGGAGATTTTCACAGACGGAGTTGGGCTGAAAACGCTTCTTATATGTTCCGCCGCCATCAAGTAATCCCAACCGAGCTTTGTGCGTATGAACTCGGCTTAATTTTTGCTAGTCAGACACTTTACTCTTATAGATGCATAGTGGAGGTTAAATTTGCTTGGTACCACATTCTATGAACAAGTCAGTCATAGCGCTGGTTACAATGAATAACTTCCACCTAGAAAAAGTTTTGTGTAGTTTGTTATATTCAAATGAAGTTTATGGGACTTTTAATTGGGTAAAAAGTCGGAAATATGCCCTTACTCCTTTCAGTCCGTAATCCAACATCCAAGTAAAATTCCATCTGTCTCTCCCAATGATTACTTTAACCACTAAGAGGAAATCTTTTCAACATGGCCACATACTTCCTAAGAAGCCGTCCAAACTACAAAATAGCAGTCTTCGGTCGAGGACATTTGAGGAAAACGATTGTATTTCTAGCCGTTTTCTGTCCACTTTAGCTTGGTCTAGAAGAAGGATGAAGGAGGGCATTGTTTGGCGCGACAATTGTCGTCTCGTACCTCATCGTTGCCCTTATCAGCATGCTGTTCTGTTCTTTCACTGCATCATTGCTCATCTAAGGAATTTTAACCGACCCCATAAATTCTCTATTCGTGAAACTGTACACAGTCCATTTCCATTCTCCTAACACTGTCTTTATCAAAGCCTTCACAACTGGGGCGTCCTAATCCAAGGCGAATATGCTGGATCTGAGCTGATTGCTCCTACCAAAACAGGATCCTAACTTATTTTACAGCCTGGCCATTACCATACCTGCTTAGAGAATGTGAAGAGACCGAGTTGCATCGCCTACTAAGTGCATTTGAGGTAAAACTGCCTACTGCATATACAAAACACTTGTCGGCTAGGAAAAACATCATAAGAAGCGATAAAAATCGCGCAGATGCGCCAAGAGGTCATAGATGGAACAAAATTTAACAATACTGTAACAAGCGCCGATTTGGACTTTATCTCTTTCAGATTTATCACTTTACTCAAACTCGTGCCTCGTGGGAGCCTGCAAACTCGTTTTCCACTACCAAGGTGGACCGGTAAAGGCGGCCGAGTTGATGGTTGATTGGGAAGACAATGAGGGCGGAAATAGTCGGGAATTGGATAATAGGCAGAACGCCATTGTCAAAGAGCAGACACACCTTTATGATCACGCTGATAGGCCATGAGGGGTCTAAACTCATTCTCATCGGTACTGTACAAGAAGACTATCCCGTCGCCTCTCTCTGTATTTCCGCTGTGCCTAAGTGAGTTAGTCTCTTCCAATCCCGAGGTCAAGCCTTCCTCTCGCTGGTTTAATGGGGCTTAAATTCCCTTGAATAATAGCTTCATTGCGTTCTTCATTTGATTAAATTCCATGAATCATGTATAGTTAAAAAATCACCAAAAATTCTCTTCCATGGGATGCTTAAGATTTGCCAATTTTCCTTCAGTATTTGAAGCGATCACTTGTTAACTCTGTGCTATTGTGATATCTCAGGCTAAAATGGAATTCCATCGCGTAGAGGTATTTTGTTGAGGAGCCAGACCATGCCACCGAAGTCGAGATTTTCATTTTTGTTCCTCATATTTTCATCCCAACGATCAAAACTCCTGTGATTTTCTTTAGGATTGTTAAGTTAAACGGACGGGTCAAGATTGTTTACGAGATTGTAAATGGAACATCGGGCTTCGTTGGCTTGAAAGCTCAAGACAACTTTATTTCTCATCACAACTTCAAGCCAAAAGAATCGATGACCGGCGTCCATCAGATTTCGATTATAATGACAAGAGAAGGCATCAACACATTTTGCATCGTAGCTACTGCTGCTGGAAGGACTCAAAAACAGTGTGTCTTCGTGTATGTTTTGTCCACACAAAAGGCTGTATTTAATCTTGAAAAAGAATCCCAAGTGGGTCGGCTCGGTGAGCCTCTCATCTGGAAACTTGAAATCCTGGGAGATTTCTCAAACACAGATGTCAGAGTAGAAGTGGACTGGGATGACGGTAGCGCCTTGGAGACAATCCCTGACGTATTAACTTCCCCGCAAATAAAGCACACTTTTCATCGAGCTGGGAAATACGAGCCCATGATTAGAATCTTCGGTGGGCCGTCAGAACCACAGCGTCTCACTGCATCAGCAACTGTCCACGACCCCGTTGAGATCATTTGGTGTGGTGAGGTAAATAACACCTACTTTGTCGGTGTTGGGACGAGGTTAGACATCCTTGTGATTATAACTGCTACGGGTGATGTAACCGTCAGCGTTGAAGGCATTTATGTGATCGAAAAACCGCCCCGCGTTGTTAAATGTGAGTTTACGTGTTTGACAATTTTTCCCTTTTCCTTTGAGATGGTTTCATATAATGTCTCAACCCTAGGACAGATCACATTGCGGCTATTTTACTCATCTTGCCCTTGTACTTGTAATAATTGGTTTCATTAGCTTTCGTGCTGGATTGTCAAACAGAGTACTTGCTCACAAAATACTCGAAATGTGGGATGCGTTTGGAGACTGCTCTACTAGGTGATTACATCCATCCCTATTTTGAGGTAGTTCTGTGCGATATTTAAATTGTAGTCGGAATAGCAGGAGCTTTTGAGACATGAAAACTCAGAGCAAGGTGTATGTCTTCTCCTCCATCCAACTCCGACCATGTGCTGTCGCCTTGGACATGGAGCCCATCAACGATTGACATCGGTCCCAATGTCACGTTTTAAGTTAGACTCTCTTTAGCAGTCCGTTGTTTTGACTGCAAACAACTCTTTGAAGTTGGGGTTGACAAATCGTACTTCTATAGTAGGTTAAAATCAGGATTGGAAACGCATTAGAAGATGACTTAATTATGTGACGAGTATTGGGTGGAGGCCCACCGTTCCCCTTCCCTAAAGGCATCCACTTTTCTTACTTTCAGCCGATGGGATCAAGGAGATGCACATTATAATAAGACCCCTTAAAGAGGAACTTTTGGTTTATAAAATCAAAGTGAACAATGATGTTTCATCTTGCCTCTGTTTGGTTGGCTTTTTTGTCTACCTAAACCCGCCGATTATGCGATTCACCGACTATATTACCGACCAAAGTAGAGGTGAGATTGAAAATGAATCGTCTAGCGGAATTACCTAACTGCTTTATTCGTTGATTTGACATATTTGACACAGGATGTCGGTGGCAACCACTAACTTTAAATCGAGGTTTACTGACTAGTCAAATGGATTGGGCACTTTTCCAAACTCCGAAGTTGTTACTTCTTTTAATTCCTGAACAAGAATTAGATCGGTGAAAAAAGGAAATAGAATCATCGGACTCAATGTTCGTAATTTTTTCAATGACGAGAAAGCGCTAGTAATAGTGGTTTAATCCTTGGAGATATCCTAGAATACTTTTCTATTTTCACGGTTTAGAGTGTTTATATACACATTTGAGACCAATTTTTGCTGCTCAGATTAGGTTAATTCCATTCAATAGCGCAACGTCCCAGAGACACTAACCCAAAGAGTCAGTCATTTTACCAACCTGGGAAATCTTGAAACTAACAAAATCAGGCTCTGTGATAAAGTTAATCGAAGGTTTGGAACTTCATTTTGCAAGGTGAAGGACTCGCCCTCTACAAGGGTAGAGTTGAGATGCACGAGAGAGAATCACTCTACTCTCCGTATTGTTCAATTGCCATCGATACACGCGAGCCCCACATTGTTGACTTCGAGTCTCCACCATTCTCCTCTCACTATGCTCTCAACTTCGCCCTCCCGGGCAGTCAGGCTGTCACAGGAAACTGCGACACCTACTCGTCCTCCATTCCTCTGGCCCTGAAAATTTACGTAAGCTTCATATTAACCCGACGGCAGCTGTTCAAATTTGTGTAATAGTCCATTATCTCCTCAGCCCGCCTTTGAACACCCGTGAGCTTATTCAAGAAGTCTTGACTATGGTGGGACATCTGAATTTGCCCCTCTTTGAAATTTGTCTCTATTTTCTAAACTTATCACCGTCCAAGAACCACGTTACCTAGTTAAGTGTTGTTAGGTTCTTCTTCCAAATTGACAATCTTCTCCGTTTGTGTACTCTTAGGGCGCCCTCTATTACGAACCCCATTCGGCAAGCATCAGCGTCTATGACGGAGAAACTAACGAGTCCATCAGTTTGCCGCCAAACGAAAGTGGAATTTTCTGTGAAAAATACATCCGTTTTGAAGTCAATGAGCCTGTCAATAAGATGCTCGAGGTCCTCATTGTCATCACACATAATCAGACAGGCAGCTATGATGTAATTACTTTGTCGGAGAAAAAGTCCGCATCATACATTTTTCAAGAGGTAAAACTCCCGAAGAATTTATAAACAAGTCTATCACTTTTCCCTTCCCGTCACTTATTCCCATATGCAGCTCTGTCCATCTAGCGGAGATGTGAAGTGGCATGTTTTGTCATATCCACCGGACTTCACAACTATTTGGACATTTCTCGTAGGAAAGAAATTACCACACGCTCTTGTGATGCCTTTTCAGATTGGAATCTACCTAATTCACGCGGTGATGATGGACTCTAGTACGATCAGCTTTGCCTATCACTGGATCAGGACTAAATCCCCTATCTTCGGGATGCGTATTCATGTCGGTGACGAAGTTCTAAGAACTGGTGTTACCAGCTCTCTTCACGTTAATTTTGAGGGGATTTCGGAGAAGGCTTGCGTATGTGTAGACCAAGGCGATGGTCGAATTACAGTTTACTCTGCAAAAAGTCGTTCAATTAAATGTGTCCACTGCCCTGAACATTCTATTGTCCATGTGAGGAAAATCGAAAAAGTGCTCACATTGCCATTATTCTACCTCAAGGCAGATATCTACCGTCTAACGGTCCTCGTGGGACGAATGAATGACCCACCGATCAAAAAGAGTATAAAAGTAACTGTAGTGGATGACTCCATGTCGTGCAAGTCTCAAGCTCATTTTGTCGATCCGAAAATTAAAAACCCCGCCCTTCCCCTAACTTTGCTTTCCACTGAGCAGTACACCATTCGTTGTGAAGTTCTCATCCCCCCGAAAAATTGTTCCCTTAACAAAAATTACTTATGGCATTTTTGGCTTCAAGATGCCAACAACGCTCAGGATGTCGAATTAGTTGCTGAAGTTGATACAGGCTCCTTACCAAGACTTCCTATAATGACGGACTCCCTAATCTCGGGATTTTATCGGGTGAGACTAACTGGTCGAGACAGTAACTTAGATGGGACATACGCCATGACGCCCCTAGACGAGGGCTACTTTCAAATTATCCCCGCACCCATGGTAATTCGCCTTCTAAACACCTCAATGTCTCGTGTCCTATTCTCAAGAAATACACCCGAAATTTGTTTACGACCAGAGATATACTCCCTTAAAGAAAATGAAATGAAGACAAAAGAGGTGAGCATATTTCATGACGTACACGATAAGTCTATAGGGATTTATTGAATGGGAAATTATGTGCATTCGAAAAAATCTAAATTATACCAAATCGAACTGTGAGATTCCGGGACTCCCGTCGAAGGAGGGCAGTATATGCATAGATGGAAAACACCTTAAGCCTCATTTTATGTACAAATTCGTGGCGGTTGGAAGGACTCAGTTTCACGCGAGCACTGGACAAATTGAGGTGGTTGTTGATGCTAAGCAGACACTGGCAATTTCCATCAGGTAGCGTTTACACTGAAATCAACAATCGTGATGTAACCCTCCCTTCAACGTGTATTTCTTACTTAAAATATAAAAAATCCACAGTGTTAAGTCACGATACGATTTTGATGAAAAAATCCGACACTTTTTTCATTTGGAGACATCATAATCAGCCTGATTCGCGGTTAAAACAAACCCAGCTTACTACTGCATGTCCCTCTTAGACAAGTGAATGCCATGAGCCCTGTTGTAAGGGTCTGTTTCTTGCCCTTCAAGCAGCCAAGTAGTGGAATCACTAGTTACAATGGGTTTGACGTTTAGAGCATGACCGGAAGCGAAGTCTCTTGTGATGTGAGGAACGCTTGACAACTTATATTCGTCTCCTTTTGCAGTCCACTCAAGCCGGCCCTCCTCTGGGAGGGTGCCGACGAACATGGAGCTTACGTGAGTGCCAATGCCACCTTAGCACTGGAAGGCCGATGCTCTGAAAAATGTCCTAAACCCCACCGATGGAGAATCTTCGAGGTCTCAGCGGAGGACACCACTACCGAGCTTACGCCGAATGTCATGAAGTCATCTGTTGAAGGTTCATGTTCTTCACTCCCTAGTTTCTAAATCATGTCTTACGTGTGAGGAAGTGAGTTTTCAAGTGCCGTGTCTTAATATTTAAGCGATTAGTTTAGCAAGAAGAAACCTGACAGTCTGAACAATTTCAGGTGACTTAAGTGATCATTTTTTAACGATTTTCCATTGAATTTCTAAAAATAAAAAGAGTAGTGAAGATGAGTAAACATTAAAACAAAGTTACTATAGATCTGATTGCATACTCTGGAGGGTTTGCCTTTCACAAGACCAACAGTAGATTTCAATCACGGTCGACCAATTTCCTCACAATAACAGGCTTCCCGAAAGTGACTGTAGTCGGTGGAAGCATGTGATATACTCGATGCTCAGCGCCTATGGTGCAGAATGTGTGTGTGTAGTCAAGTGTCCCCTGACGGATGAACTCGGAAGTCTGATTCACTTCGGTTTGATGCACATCAACACTTTTTGCGGAGAACTAATTGAGGCTTTGAAAGGTGGTCATATTTGATTAGTGAAAAAGACAAAGAAACCGAAAAAATGAATGTCTGTACAATAGACCGATTTGAAATTTGGTCACTCTGCTGTTCTCAATTCTACCAAACTGTTATGGTTGGTCTGCGGTGGAGGAATGCAGGAAGGAACTCATTTATTTTTAACTGCTCAGAGGGCTTTAAGTTGATTTCTCACTAAAATTCCGTCGGGAAACACTGGTGACGACCCCATAGTTGTACACTAAGCGAAAATTGGTTTATTCCTAGTAGAACATCTCAACCAAGTGGCACATAAAGGCTCTTCAAATGCATTAAGCAGATGACAATCACTTCATTTTCCATGAAATGGATTTACCTAAGCCTTTGTTGAAGTGTTAAAGAACGAATTAGTCAAGTTAGCCTGAATGATAGCCCTCCCCCTCAGTGAGGCTTGTTTTGCCCGAATTCTTCTTCTCTTCGGCATGTGAAAATCTTGGTGTAACTCACTTTGCAATTGAAATGTGAACACATACTTCACTAATCTTAATTGACTTCACAAGTGAGGTGCCGTAGGGAAGCTTGTAGTGAATACTGCCTAAGAGTAGCCTTGCTGATATCTTTAAGGCTGGGAGGAGGAAATCCTCATAATTCGGAGTTCAGCTTTTGCTCGGCACTTGGAAAAGAGGCTCGTGGAACCGAGATATCTACAGGCCTGCTTCAGCACTGGTGATTGTGTTAACAGTTCCGCAGACTACATCTGCTCGTCCAGTTGTCTCAACTTCATTCCCGTTGGACCTCCACACGGTCACACTTGCGTCTCCAATGCAACCGACCAAATTGACGTGAACACTGTTGTTTGCATTGTCTGCAGCGGCGGTGTCGGTGCATGGCCCTTTCGCTATCGTTACGACGGTACGTCAGTGTATTTTCCTGATCCGGTAAGCACTAGTAATAAAAATTCTAGCTCCTAAAAACTACGTGGATAAATTACGGAACAAATAAAGGTTGGGAAGATGACGTTTGGGCCTAACTTGTGTGCTGTCAGTAGCGAATGCATTTCGATAAATATTTAGGTCTCAATTGAGGCGTGAATGCTTTCATTATACCCAGAAAATGTGAAGTTTGGCGGGGTCTATGAATTTACCGAAAGCAGGTAAAATCCCCAACGAATTTCCTTAATTTCCGTATAGTCATCTGTTACTTCCACCCACCAGTCGACATTGCTACAGATCGTGGAATAGCCAGAAACCATCAAACAGGAAATTCATCTGGTTTTGTCGATGGATTTTTTCACCAAAAGTCAGTCGACTTCATTTCCCCTCATGACATCTGATTCTCCCCACGAGGATTAACAACTGTGGAGGTTTAGGCAAGGTTTGTAGTCAAGTCCCGCGAAATGGAGAAATGCTGAGAACGATTAAAGGAAACCAGTTAAAGTTTGAGTACCGTAACTCAAGGCTATTCCCATTCCTACTTTTCAAGAACTCCATGTTTTCTGCAAGATTTCAGTCCCCATAATACGTCTCGATTAATAGAACTTATGGCCACCATGGTGGATCACAACTTATCCCGAGTTTATTTACTTTTACGATACCAAATCCAAAGTTGTGGACTCGCTAAATCATCCTATGGGGATCGCCAGATTTTCAGCTTGTCAGAGGAGGCTTCTACAGTTAATAGTTCCCTTATTAATACGCATCGGATCCAGTTTGACATTATTCCCTCAGAAGTATTAAAAACCCCTGTCTCTTCCGGAGAAAAGTCATGACCAGAGCTGTTACGTGTGCGCTCTTTTATTTACTCGAAAGGAAAGACGAAGCAGCCTAAAGCCCCAGCAACTGCTACTCATTGAACCGATAAATTTCGACTCCAACAGTCGCATTTCTCTCTTTCCTGATCGTACGCCTTCAGGGCACTTCAACATAAAATGGCAAAATGGTCTGAGGTTTGTATCACTACTTAACTAATAATTACTTCTCATCTCCTAGTGGCAACTGGATCCTCCCTAACGCGTTTTACGATCGCCACCTCCCATGCACCGTCCTATTGCACCCGTCTGCCCAAACCTAAGGGGGACTTATTCTTCATCGTCCGTGTCTACGGCCGCTACGACAATTACATGGAACACCGCTTTGGTCCAATAAGAGCAAGTCCTTCTGCTTTCTTGTCGTGCCGACCCTTAATCAGTATGAACCCCTCGATTACCCGACCGTCTCCGTTTGGGAGAATGTTTAGCGGGAGCGGAGGAGGAGATTTTCTTTCACTTTGTGCAGAAGAGAAAGAAGTCCACGTCGACAGAATATGGTGTCCTTGTCTCATCTTACCCTTTTCCGCTTCTATACCGACAGACCAGTCAGCATGTCTCAAACCAGGTCGTGAAAATCCCCTTGCTTTCGACCCATTGTGTCCCAAGCCGTGGGAAATTGTAAACATTCGGCCGTAAATGAGAGGGGCTGAAGAGGGGAGGAGAATAGTTCAAATGTTACGGCCAATAAATGTTTAAATATTCACAGCGATAGATGACTGTGGGACGAGCATCCAGCTGCCACCCGCCGGACAGGCGGCGATGTTCAGACCCCGTGTGGGGACGCGGACTATTAATTTAAATTTTTGCACTAACGCATCACTCCAGAGAAGTTTAAATTCGCATCACTCTACGCTACTCTTCCGTGGTAATGTTGTAAACCTTTGAAGTTGCGCGTGATTTTCTCCTTGACAAGAAGTTACATCAGCCATGTCAAGCTGTAATTCAGACAATTTAGGTCGAATTTCAGCGCCTTCTATCACAGTAGGACTGTCTCATCATTAAATTTTCACCGAAAGGGAATGGGAGAAGTTATCCACCCTCCCCCATCTAGTCGGTCAATTTTTAATGTTTCACTCCCGTTTGCTCTGCATCAATGGTCAAATAGCACCAATATATTGTGAGAAATGATTAGCCATGAACTCCTTCGACTAGGTGAACCTCGAGACTGCAGTCAGTATTCATTTAGCCCTTGCCTACCCAAGTTCCCTCACCGTATAAAGATCCTCGAAAAATTCTGTAGTCCCTCGTAACGGATTTGAATTATACACCATGATTTTGGAGTTTGTATATTAGAGACAATGTAAACTGGGCTAAAAAAAGTACTTTAACTTTAATAAACCTTCTTTTTAACTCAATGTTTAACAATAGTTAACATGATATGGCCGAAATTGGGGGAATTCGTAGTTCTCATTCACACGATATGATAAAAAATTGCATACCGGCAGGATTTCCTACTGTAGATGAGGGAACTCTCCAACGAGGAACTGTTCAATACCATTAGAACAGCGGCGTCCGGATCAGATGCCAGGACAATTGACAAGATTCTCGCCAATGGAGTCATTAACGACATTTCCAGCACTGTTCATTCCCTCACTACGATAATCAAACTTGCACAATCCGTCACCACCGCCAGTAGGTTTCCCTACCTCTTCAGTCCACCTCCTTAAATCTACCCATACTAACATGAGAACTCTCTCTGTTTTCTTATCCTCTCTGCCATAACCAAATCACTCAATTTGAAGACACTCAGGCAAGTTTGTGGCTTAAACCTCTATTCTAAACCTCATCCTTACCTAAAGAGAGGCTTTGGATGAAGTTCATTCCTTTTACGAACTTCGCCTATGGTAAAGTCGCTCCATCTCTTTTCTTTTGTTATCATCATCGTCTAATATATTGTATGGGAGTGTTCCTAATTTTACTTGATTGTAAGCAAAAGAAATGTTCCCCTACACCCTTTGCATTCATTTACCTGCCAACATGAATTTGCACAGACTTTAATGCATTTAAAACTACGTAGATTACTGCCTAACTAGATTTTCGCAGTAAGATGAAAAAGTATTTCCTTATCTTTTGCCTTGTTTAGGAAAGGGACAAAAACCGCGATTCGAGTGGACACGTATGTATTTTTGTGATTGTAAATTCTCCGTTTGCCTAGTTCAGGTCTCCCCAAATTCCACATTTTCACTTAAAGCCCACGAATTAATTCCACCGAGACCGAAGAGCGATAAACTGCAGGGAGAAGTTGATGAATGAACGCCTCCCAAGCTTGATTGGACTGGATTCAGCTCTTTTCGGTTACTAAAGAATCTGAGGATTAGGATATTTGTATTTCCCATTCCACCGCCTGTTCAAACGTTCATGTCACCACCTTTGTTTGACGATATCTTGGCAAAAAGTAGGTGGACGTCATCGATGCTTTGGCATGGGAGCCACCGATGATGAATTTAACATATGTTGGGTGGATTTAAACAAGCAGCTGGAATTTTGGCCTTTTATTTAGGTGTCGTAAAAACCACAAGGTACTGTTACTAAGTAGAGGGTAGAATCCATTCCCCTCACCCATGCTGTTTGTACCCAAGTTTGGCATAACTATTCCGTTCCGAAACCGCAAAGCGTGAGGAAACTGAGTAGTGTAAATGAAGCCCTTAATTGGACAGGAAAGCCTTTTTTGACTATGCGAGCATTCTCCCTAAGTGTGAAGGGAGAAATAAATGAGTGATTTATATTCCCCGGTAAGGCAGCGTCTCGTGCATTTTAAGGCTTCATCTTCACCTCAACTTTACTTTTTCCATTAAAAAATTCTTGATAAGGAACTCTTAATAAACAATGCAGATCCTGAGGCGACTGACGGCCGCAGTGTTGAAAAACACCGAGTTGGTGGATTCCACGACTTTGTCACAGACTGTTGGCAACCTTCTCTCCCTCTCCTCAGCTGCCATGGATCTGCCAGACGAAGCTCAGTTGGATGTGATTGAGTTAATGAGAATAATCACGACGAATTTCCCCAGACTAATACAATCAATGTCCGACGAAGACGTGCTTCAAATGATCGAGCATATTTCGACTGCGGGAATGAATTTGATGGAGGTGAGTTGAGTTATCGCTCCGGTAACCTGATTATGCTGTCCTCGTGCTCCACTCAACAAAGAAACCACTTGCCGATGAAAAATGCCGATGAAGGATGAGAGACAAATCTCGTAAACACTTCGTTGCCTATGCTTTGTAGGCTGTTTCGCATAGCAGTCCCTCGCTGCGATTATATGATCGTTCCATACAGAAGGCTAATTAATCCTGTTATGGAATAGACGAGTGACAAAATGGCCCGAGATCGGTGTTGGCGTACAGAGTGCGATCCTGTTAGAAACTGATAGCTGACTTATAACCTCCAGAGCATTGCAAAGCGGGTTTAGTAGACTGCGTCCAGCCGAATAGTAAATATTTATTCCTGCAACAATGAAGAGATCTTCGAGAAAGGCGTCCTTCGGATTTAAAAGACAAGGAATATTGTGCCGTATGGCGGTACGAGTCAAACGGAGGCAAAGTAAGACCCTAAAGAATGTGGACGCCGAACTTTGAGATAGTAGGGTCAGAGTAAAATAATTGCCACAAGGTGATATGGGAGACAACTTAAGTTTACAAACTCAAGAACAGCATCGTATGTGTAAAGAAGGTTGGCTTCATCAATTCTGACCCTAAAGCAAATAACCGGACTAAACCGCGCGGAAAAATCATTCTTTTCTCGTGCATACAGAGTGGCTGCGAGACCTCGGCATGACGAAGAGGTCAAACGGTCAAGTCTCTTGGACTCCTTCCAAAGGCTTTAAACGGACCAAAGCAAGAATACGCCAGGATTGAGGCCAAGTGGCCGTGCATTCCTCCTCCTTTGCTAGGCCAATTGGAGGGTTGGCGTTTATTTACTAAAATAATGATAAGATGAACGCCCTATGTGACCACAGCGCTCGACCCCCAACCTCCTGACATATCTGCCCTTCCGGCATAAGCTTGCAGAACTCGAAGGCAAAAGGGGAAGTAGCACCGTGTCCACCACCCTCTGTGAAGGAAGTCCGCTTGTTGCTTCCTGGAGACACAATTTAAATTGTATGCTGGAACGAAGTGCGGACATTCCCCTAGGGGCATTTTTGATTGACTTACCACACCATGACCTTTAGTAACTTCATCTATCTTTGTGTTCACTAGGGACTGAGTCAGCAGTTGGCTTCGCCTCTCCCTCTTGAACTGAACATGTCCATAAGTGATCCTGAAATTGAGGTTGCAATATTTGGCAAGTTGTAACAGTTTTCGACTCTTAAGCAATGCTACTTTAACCTCATTAAGTAGATGTTTACGTGACTTGACAAATTAACACGCTCGATCGTTTTCATTTAGGTACTGTCGACCCAATCTCGGAAACATCACAAGACATGATTCGTGAGTGTGTTAAGCAAGAACAAATAAAATACGTAAGTACACTTTGGAAATGTCCCCAGGTTTCACTTGTAGCCTAATGAAAGTGGTCCATCAGTCACCATCTCACTTCCAAGCACCCTCAATTTCTCTTACCAACTTTCTTTGGCAGTGTCGCGAAGCGTCGAAAGTTATTGGCGAACTGGCTGTCGTGTTGGCTGAGGCACTACAACATATGGGAGCATCATACCTGACTATAACCACGGCCCAGGGTAGTTCTATGAGTTTCTACAAGATTGCCAACACCTTACAACTCCATGAACTGATGTCGGAATCAGGAGTTTCCACGCTCTCACACTTTCACTACCTTGACTTTAGCCACGAGTTTGACACTCTTGGCAAAATCATTATTCAGGTCGGCAATTCACTCATTTTAATTGCACTTTCGCTCAAGACCCTTTAAATACAGTTAAGGTAATCAGGCGTTAAACAATCATAAAAAATTGACGCTAAAATTCATGCAAGGCTTTAATTTCTTGAGTGTCTTTCTGAAGCTCCCATTGAATATTACGTCATCTGAAAGGTCTTTGTCTGTTTTCAGCATTCCTCTACGACGAAAAACCTATACTCGTTTGGTAATACAGAAGAGCATTGGGTTTCGGACGCGTCACAGACAGTAACCCTCTCCATATATGCTGATGGAAAACTTGTGAACATTGAAAATTACCAAAAACCATTTGAGGTCCACATTCCTAAGGTAAATCCCAGTTTATGAGAACGAAAACCTAAATGGATCATTGTGTCTCCAAATTACTGAAATATATTGCTTTAAGGCAACTAATTTTGTCTCGAACTACCCCCCGCCCTCCTGTGTGAGGGGGCTAACAGTCCTCCTCAGATGGGAGAGCTGAAAATGTGCATCTTTGGCTCTCAAATCACCCAAATAATGGTTATTAGTTGATTCAATGCGGAAGATCGGCTTATACAAAACGACTAAATACATCTAACCCGACTTATTACCTTTATCACGTTGCTCTATCGAAAAGTCTCGATCTTCTGCGAATCCGGTTGTCACTTAATGTAGATGACGCACGACTGCGTTGACAAACTTTATTTGGTTAAGTTCCACTGGAAGTTAATGCGGAAATTACTTAAAGATAAACATAAAACGAATTTGGGTTACAGGAAAAAACAATAATCCCTAGTTTTGACGATAAAAGGACTCGTAACTGCTTAGTAGAAATAATCTTCAAGTTGCCTTTACAAGTCTTTTTCTGGTGTGTTGGAATGAGGATCGCAAAAAAAATCATTTTGGATACGTGCAATGCCTTAGTCGACTCTCATACCCCTTTACCTAATCACTCGAGAAACAATCACCTTTCATTAATCCTCATTGCCATTGACTTCACCGACCCGAAATATATGATGACAGGTAGTGTCCAAAGCGTTGTCCGATGCTCTTCGTGACGAATAAGAGGGGAGAGTAGATGACCAATTCGCCATCATTTTCTCCAAATCTCAAATCTCTACACTTCTCCTCAGGTAGGCAGAAAATTTGCGTTTGACACCGGGTCCATTTATATTCCGCAAACATCGCCTGACAAGCGGCGATGAGAGAACAAATGGGTCCTCCTTCTTTCCACGGCCAAATCCCCTTTCTTAGATATTTTATGCATGTAATTCTCTGGAAGCTAAGATATGCCTGAGATGTTTCTCGGTCGGAGGTTTGGAAGTGGTGAGGGAATGTCAACTAACCTGTGCGAACCAGTTTTCCCAAGCACGATGCTGACAAAGCGACTTGTTCTTGTGACTTTCACGTGATCCTTGACATGGAGAATGTTAGGTTATTTTCTTCGCATTTTATTCTTTATCCACGGGCCACACATTGGTGCCAACTAGTGTAAATTCTCTTTATTACTGTGTAATATAATAGATTTTTCGAACAAAAGTGAATAGACCCCGGCGTCTTAAAACAATTAAGATTCATCCTAAAACAGACCCTTGTAGAAGAAGCGTTGACTGCACTTTGTACAAATTCTTGGTCGCGAATGAAGTTTTCCCCTGTTTTACGGAGCTCGGCCATCATCAATTCACTTAATTAAGATTAACTCAAGTTCACAGAAATCGCAGCGCCATCAGCCCCTTCATCCCAGTTGATATGACAAGTCCGTCGTCTATTCGACCGGTTGCAGCCACCTCCCCAGCCGCGTGGGAAGTAACGATGGCGCGAGGGGAGCTGGCCACAGAGGTATTTTCTGCTCTCACCACTGAGTCACTGGCCGAGCAGATGACTCAGTTGTTGCCTTTCATCCTTCTCGTCGGCTCCTTAGTCTGCATTGACACGTCTGACTGCTACGTTCATTGCCCGCCCCCATGAGCCACTCACTGCCAGAGGCAATGGTTAGTATGCATTTGGTCGTAGGACTCATTGACACGTCTGTGCCACAGGACAAAGACAGAATGCCAGACTATCTTTGAATTCGCCCTGCTCTGGCATGCCACAGAATATGTTAACAATGGCAAGAGTGCTGCGCCTTAGCAAATTTAGAGCCATTTCATCACTCACTTTACCTTTCACTTAATTAATTACTAAATTAATTAGTCATTTTTGTCTCTGCCTATTCCATCCATTCACTACGTTCAGTTAGAATTTTCATTAAATTTGACGTTGGTCCACTTTCTGTATCCTCCGTCGCGCTTGGCTTCCAGGACTCCGCGAACTTCATCCCTTCTCATTTTACCGAAGGCAGTGATCCACTTACTTCCAGATGGGGTCCATGTGCGATTTTCTGGTCCAGATGGGAAAATCAGTGTCACACATAAGTGACACGAGTAGCTAACAGATGTTGATTAAGTCAAGGAACCGTGTGCAGTTTCCCTTGTTTAACCAAAGTTTTAAATCGGTGACTGTCTTCTAACAACTTCATTTTTTTATCAACTGCGATTTCCCTGATGAAGTGTGTTTCGACTTACGTTAATATTCATGCGATTATTAATTCCTGTGCACCTGCTTCTCGAAAGTGGGGAGATTTACACATTACTGTAATCTTTTCCATTGAACTTCTAATTAGCGAGGTAAAAGAAAAGAACAAATAAAAGTGTTAATGCTGGATGACCACCTCGGTCGCGATTAATGTGGGATATATAGTTCTTTATACTAGAGAACAGTTGTATGCAGAGAATGGGGCGATAAGTTTTCCATGCGTCTTCTACAGGCTCCCAATTTTCAGTATCCAAATTACACCACAGGCGCCGACGAAGGGCAAGTGATCCGTCTACCCCAACCGGTTATCGCTGTGGATGGAAGCCGAATCTACCAACCGCTGATCATGTTCAACTACATAATTGAGAAGTTCGACGTTGCTTTCAGCCTAGAATTTCGACCGCCACCCTTTCCAAACCAATCCTGTCCTCAGTATCTGGTCGTTGCCAGGTGGGTATCAAATTAGCCCCAAGAAAACAGTCACGCGTGATGTTTAAGAGGTCAGGACATCCAAACACCTGCAAATATTGCCTCTAATCATTTACCTTTTCCCTTATTAGGCATTTAATTCCGCCCACCTTGACTTCGTATTCAGATGGTTGGGGCGAGGATTTCTGGGGCATTATACCTCCCCGAACTTCAGTTTGCAGTAAGATTTTCTCTTCGCTTGTTGACTATGTCACTTTGACCTAGATTAAATAATCTATCTATTAAAAAGTACTTAACATATTTTGACATCTGATCGACTATGTGGATTGAGGCGAGGCTACAACGTTCAATGCTCATTTGTAATCAACTGCATGAAGGGGATAACATGATAAAATTAATAAATTTAATACCATATTCGTGACCTTTTGAACATCCACATATGTATTAAGAAGGTTTGAGACTAACCAAATTGTGTTCTTTCAAAATTTTTGCGCTGAGAGTTCATGAAAGTCGACTACGGAAGTTTTGATTTTTTTAAATTTTGAACTGCAGCTCTACGAGATTCGGATCCGGTGTGTTCTTCAGGTAGCAAAAAAGCTTGGATTATAACTATCACCTCAAGTAGATGATTTAAACCAATCGAGGCTGTCAGAAACACACGTTTCCCATATGGTGTCAAATAATTTAGCCCCAGCATCTAGTCTCCTCTAATGTGTTGAAGTGTAAGGCTATAGGTAACCGCGCAAACAGCCGTTCGGTCGTTTCGATGGGATCTAATGAAATAGGGAAGGAGTGTCGATCCCAAATCCGCAGGAGTTTATAGAGTTCACTTTTGTGAAGCATCTCAGCCACAGGTGACAAAAATGTTTTGATCTCGGAGCGTATATAAAAGCCTTGCGGTTCTGATAGAAGGAAACGTAAAAGGTGAAGCAGTGTATATGAGTCGCGGTGGTATTCTATTAAGCCACATTAGCTTTCAAGAAGGTGCATCGCAGACAGCATGAAATACGCCTTCCTGCTCGCTCATATTCAATCACACCGGTTGTGATGTAACATGATGTCACTTCACTGGTTAAAATACTCCCCCTCACAGCGTTAGGCGGCTGTGGGCATGATCATTTTCGTCCTTTTTCTCGACCCGCCAAGCTAGCTGGGATTCGTGCTGTCTCTTGAAGGGAATCCAGCAATTACGTACATCTGCTACGCCATATGCACCGCAGATTCGTAATTTAGGCCTAATTGCGGCCGTTTTCGGCTGATGACGCGATTCTTTAAGTTCCTATTTGCAAGATCGAAGAGAACGAGATCTCTTTGCTATTTCACGGAAATTACATATACTAATCCGAGCTCCAGTACGTCAACCAGCTTCGTCCCCTCTCAGTGGCGTTCACTTGTCGAATGCCTTTACTACAATTGATGCTTTGCTGCGATGGTCGAAAGCAGCGGCGGCGACTTATTTCCACTGAATGCTAGTAAATATGTTGCGAACTATTATGGTTAGGGCGACCAACTTACTGTGGTGCAGTGCCACACAGACCCAATCTCCCCGAAAGCCGCCATTTGTACTGCTATTGCCTTCTTCTCGCAAATCATCTTTGACAAGAGTGGTCATGCTCGCACCTGCTAGGCTTGTCAGCAGAATGTGGTTTAAACATCTTTTATAAAAATACCTTTTTTCCTTAAGCCCACAACACACGGACAGCAAAACTTCTGATTACACCAAAAATACTTACCGCGTTAATTTACTAATGGAGCTTATCAGAAAACGTGTAGAAAATAGAAACTGCTATTTGCACTATATTACAGATGACCAGAAAATAGGACCAGAACAACGGGAAAGGAATTACACTTTCTTCGTGAACAACATAGACTTCCAGAGGGCCAAGTTGTCCGCAATGAAACGTGTGGAGGGCTTGAAAATTAAAGCTGTTGACTATAAAGCCTTTTTTGTCGGTTATCGCCAATTAAATGCCGACGAAGTGGACAGATATTCGGCGGGAAACCCACCACCTCGACCGTACCCCTTCGAAAGTCAAATCAACATTAGTGCTGAGGTTAGAGCCTTCGTGTCGTCTTGTAACTACATGCACACCGACAGCAAATTCTGGTCGACCGCCGGTTGCAAGGTAACCCTATCTTCTTATCTCCAATGGGATAACTGCATTTGAATCTGTTCATTTGTAGATTTTCATGGGTTTGAGAAAGTATTCATTGAAACTGAATTGAATGTCATGATATCCACAATGTTCGCCATAATATTGTTGTGCGACACCGTTTTTATTAAATCGTTAGTAAGAGGTTACGCTGCTACGCCATCCACTCCACCGGCCGGAATCGGTCTGGCAATTCCCCATTTAATCTCACTCATTCTTAATCACACTCTACCAGAAGAAAGTAAGGAAATGTATAGACAAAGAAGCAACCTTTAAACTGTATAATGCTCATTCGCTCTTCCGTTGTTTCATCGACTCTCCTGAATAGAGTTAACTTTCGGCAAAAATGTTTTATTTTCCTGCAGTCATCTCCAGAAGTCGCTCGATTAGGGTTTGCTATGGAGAGCAGAGGTAACTAAGTAAAACCTCCGAGGTGATGTCTTATTTAAACCATCGTTAGCCTGCAATAAAGTATATTTTTTCCCGGTAATTGCGACTCAAAGAGGTATGACGCCGGAGTTACGAATGAGTCGCTGAGTCGTTCCGAAAATCCCTACTGCTGTCCCTTGACCTCTCACTTCCTGTCACTTCCTAATCAGTTGTTTTCCTTTACGACTAGGTGTCTCGCAAAACAACTGCATCAGTTGTAGTTTGCGAATGTGACCATTTGACAACATTTTCAGCGGGATTTTTTCCTCTTACAACCAAAACAATTGCCTCTTCGACGGGAACAATCGGGGTTGGAATTAGAGAGCCACCCGCTGGTCAATGGTTCTGCATTTCTTCACTTATTGCAACGGATTTCATTTCAGTTCAGGACCACCATGCATTAAGCGTTTCCTGGGCACACACACTCGACTTCCTCACCATATTCATTCTCATCATTTCAGCATGGTGGCTATATAAGTAAAAAAGATAATGCATCGCACATGTCTTCTCTGTGATGTCAGCTGGCTGTTATTTGAAAGTGGCAATTTGAAATGTGGAAATAATGTAAAATCTTGCCACCTGTCGTTGACTCATTGACCGTTTCTTCTTCTAAATGCGACTTCTCCATTAGTCCTGCTTTAACGCGGCCTCATCGGCGTTGATTAAGTTACCGGAACAAGCGCCACTGCCAGGTCTTTTGGGTTAAGCGAAATGACTAACCGCCTAAAATCTCTGCATTTGCCTTAACTTCACTTCGAGACACCTTTAGACTATAATGCTGGAAAGGGGAAGATTTCGAGTCGGTAGCATTCAACCAAAGTGCAAGGCACCACTTTAAGCCTGGGTAATTCGTGAATTTCCACCCGTACTCTAATTTCTCGCAGATAAAAGTGTCCATTTGCCCTTTGCTGGCGGATCTGTCAACCAATAAAAGGCTGTAGGAGAGTATGCCCCATATCTAAACGATAATTTCAGTGCGTAATTCTTTGGACTCGATACCTACTAACTCTTTTATTTTTTTGCTGGGCAAAACAATAGCCAGTTCGACATGGGATAGCCCACCTTAATTCAAACGAATGCCGCCTTTTTTGTGGACGTATTTGAAAGTAGGATCGGAGTCAGATGAAATTGTAGACATTCTAAATGTCTCCACCGAAACTTCTCCAATCTCAATGTATTAACTTCCTTCCGATGATGCTCTCTTTTTAAGGTATTCATAACTTACAGAGTGTTAAGATAACACCCTTAGTGTTTTCAGATGCAGACATTAATATTCGCGATTCTACCCTTGTAGTTACTACCTTCTCATGTTCATCCGGATGGTTTTCAAAAAATGTACTAATAGGCTTTTCCCATATTTAGAGGGTTTAGAGTATGATTCTCGTATATGACCTCGTAACTAATGAAAGGCTCAAAGTGCCGGAATATTTCTGCTTTAGAACAACAGATGTCTGAAGGTTTGCATCGACGTTTGCCGGATTATCCGCCTTCAGGTAATACATGAGATCTTGTCGATGGATCCGCTGATATAGCGACATTTTTAAACAGCATCACAACGCCCAAATGTGAGGAATTCGAAATTACTGAAAGCCAAAAGTAATATAAATGCTTCAACTCTAACTGAAATATACAAAGTTATTCCAAATTATTGGTGGTGGTATTGTTAAAAGGCATTATATTGGCCTCACCTCTAGGGCATACAATGTATTCCCCGATTTCGTATAGTTAAGTGGAATCTTAGAGAGCATAAGACAGACTATTTTTAAAAACGCATTTATTTCGATAGATCCGTCTTTGCAACAAGCTAATCCACGTTATTATATGTCCACACGGTGCACCATTGCGTTTCTTCTGATAAAAGTCGTTATCCAATGATTATCTCTGATTAACCACCTATGTTCATGCGCAATCATTTCCAGGGCGCATCTCACTGTGTACACAATGTATCGTCATATCTGGGGTCCAAAAGCAAGTTCTCCTATAAGTTGTCACACCATATGGAATGCTTCATTTGCATCCACGGAAGGTGCCTGAGAATATTTGAGGGTCCAACTTCCCCATTTTTATTGGTCAAGAAAACTCAATTTGTGATTGGCTGAGCAGGGCTTTAGACGAAATCACTTCCGCACGTGCACTACGCGCGCACAGCGGGGCAGTTTGCACACATGTGCTTCAGATATGCTGAATGGAACTGCAACAGCGACTGTCAACCTTGTCCCTGCCTCCAACTTAGTTCGTCGTGCCACTGAAATCCACGCCATACACAATCACGATTCTGGTAACGACGTACATCCTCCCCTCTTCGAGGAAGGTGGAAGTAAAGTTTTCATTTCACCCTCCACTGCTACTGTCACCTCAGGCAGTTCCAGCTCCCCGATCACAGTTCTCCTCACAAATGAGCGCGAAGAAGATGGAGATGACTTCAGCGGAATAAGCGACGACCATAATACTCAAAGGGGACGAAACCCGGTACCCTCAACCGCAAATAACCGACTTGAATTCTCCCCAACTTATCCCCTCTCGAGGATTTCCCAACCCAGCCGCACGGTTCAGCAGCCAAGGCAGGACACAACACCAATTCATATCTTGAAGCGCCTTAAAACAACCCTATGGATTGACAGGATACTTATTCTCCTAGGTGTAATTGTGCCTTTAGTTCTAGGTATCTGTTTCTTCCTCGTCCACTCCTTCACAGATTTTGCTAGCTGTCGGCCAGTCAGGGTTATTACAGGTCCCTCCAGCAAGTTTGTCAATCAAGTGTGTCGGACGAAATTGATTCAAGTCATTCTACAGGGTACTAAAGATCGGGACAATGAAGAACGCATCACTGGAAGCCTTCAGCACGAATGCTTTCCCATAATTCTGGTTCTCGTTGCCCTACTAAATTGGATTCCCCATCTATGTTGGCGTCTGATAGTTAGACAGCCAATTTATCGTGATGCATCCATGGTGGCGTCGGAATTGAGGAGCTTTCGCAAAACTGCCCAACGTGAACTTATCTCAATTGCGTCAGGCATCAACTCCGTTCCACTAAGTTCAAACTTCATGCCGGTGATTCACGAGATTAGGTTCAAGGGTTCAAACCGTCCCACACCTATTCAACGACGAAGCGCAGATGAAGCGACGCTCATCGAACCCGCAGATAACTTTAATATTTCCAAACTGGAAAATGCAATCTCTCCCGTAGACACTGGCTATGAATCTGACATGGACTTGCCTTCTGCTGCAGTGATGCACTTGCCCAGACTCCGAGTTAGTCGAGACGATCATGCGCTCATCCTCTTCCTAGCTGGCTGGCAAAACACTGATTTTTATATCCGGAGATTCTTGGCGAAACATGCAGTTCTTGCGCTTTTCAATACGACCACATTCTGTCTCGTTGTGGGTTTCTCAGTGGTCACCTACGGAGAGCCCTTTTCTGGAAGCTTTTACTGCCGTCCAGTGGAGAAATCACCCACTCTCCATATTTGCCTGGCATCAACAACATTTGCTCTCAATATGACTGCCTTTTTGCTCGGTGCCTTGGGTTTAACCGGTTTGGTCTGTTCGCTAGTCTTCTTCCACCGCAATTTTTCCCATAAGCGTGTTTACGGTGAATCCACACTCGCATGCGGTACGAGATTTAATCTTCAAGCTGATCTCGCAGCCAGTTTGGTCAATCGCCGTGAAGAGAACTTCTTCTCTGATTACATTCGTCTACTTGCACTTGCCAGAATGCAGCAGAGGGGCTCCTTGTTTGTGGCAAGGCGCGAGATCTTCAATCTCCGTCTCTTCTACATTCCTGGAATAACGAGGACTGACTTTCATTTTATCAACCTTCTCTGCAAGGAGAATAGTCGACATCTTCCTGATGCTATGCAGCTGCGTGTCTGGCTGCTGCGTTACGTTTTCCTTTGCCGACGTCTGGGTCCCCGTGTCTTTGGACGGTGCATTTCAACTCCAAACAATCATCTACGGAGCGATGATCTCTCGATTCGTTTGGGATTCAATAAAGTGCGAGTCAAAGTAGACGTATGTAACCAATTTTACTAAGACAAAGACTTCTTGTATATTTCCCCACAATCTTCAATGCTCAACTTCCCCATTACTCCGCGCTATTATCCTCTCTATCCGGATACGAAGGTATTAGTCGCGCACATCGTTTTAACGACTGGCAGAGCATTATTTTCAAGTCCATCACAAATTGTCGCTGGTTCAACTTGTTAAAATTGAGTCATTAATTAGAAAAAATGTTGGTCAAGCTGTCGTTAGTAGGCTTTCTCGTTTTAACCGCGTCTCGGCGGTGCTACTTTCCTCTCCTCCCTTGGTCACTCATGTACCGATTGCGCTGTCGTGCGTACTCAGTTGATTCTGATCTGGCGTCTTGACATGACATGTGTACAAGATAGACCTCTGAATGTACTGACAGTTCGTTGGAAGTGCGTGAGTGGGACTTGGACACTATTTATTTATCCTCAAGATATCTTGGTCAACGCTGATTACTTGGGGTGGAACTTCGAACCGAAGTGTGAAAAGTGATAACAACTACACAAATGTTGAAGAGTGAAGGTAGAATGAAGAAAATGAGAACATTTGGACAGAACTTGCGTATGCGATTTACCTTTTTGTACACTGATTAGCTTGGCAGCCTCATAAACACCGGTAAAGGTCCTTTTTCTACATTTCCACACTATTTGACTGCATGATGATTTATTTATGTACAGCAATTAATCGAAGTGTTTTATGGAGTAAATATTTTGACAAAAATGTCAGCCTAACTAGCCAGAACCTATGTCACCTTCCTCGAAGTCTAGCCTAGCAGTTTCATCATGCATCGTCAACTTTGTATCCATCTGGTTGTAGTCACCTGTGATGAACCCCGACTACTTATTTTGCCTCGAAAGATTGTCATACAATCAACGATTTGAAGTCAGCATTTGTTAATGTATCATAATAAATATAATGTGGAGAGATGACCATCACCCATGCCTAAAGGTGATAGCCATTCTTTGTCAAAATGAGATGAAATGCGGCTCTAAGAGTTAGGAACAGCATTTTGCGTATAACCCACAAGTTTCAGCAATATACGAAATAATTAGTAGATTCTTAAACAAATTTAAATTTATCTGAAGGGGACACGTCAATTTGAGGCGCCAAGGCCACGGAGCTCCGTTGGTGAGGTTTTGTTTACTGTTTCCCTAGAAAAGAACAATTGATTTGAGTAAAGCTTAAAAACTCGTCCTGACATGTACACCTACGAGATTGCTGCTGGGAAACCTACTTCTTGCTTTTTTTCCTTCTTCGATGTAATGACTTTCCCTAACAAACATACAAGTCAGATCTGAGGAGTTTTGAGGGTGTGGACTTATTCAGGGTTTGTTGCTACACTTCCGAGACAAGTAAATAGGCAACCGGGCGGCAACTAAGTTACGTTTCTCTCCTTGCAGAGATAACTGCGACAGGTTGAAGATAAACAAGATGTGTTTTATTTATGCCTCAATTGACGTTCACGTTCATGAGGTATAGAGACAGTCATGAAAAGATTCATTAACTGCGCAATGCACCAGTTTTCTGGGTCACCCTACGTATTTTGGCAAACTCTATCAGAAATGTGGCCGGCCTACTGAATACTGACATCTATTTCATTTTCCCTGGTTTCTCATTAAATGTTCGGATTTGTGGTTAACATTCCTAGTATTACGTAAGAAGCTCCTCATTGTAATTGTCCACAAGAAACCGATCATACTGTAGATCAACTGCCATAGAAGAGACCTCTTCTTCCTCTCCTAGCCTACCCGGTAGCGGTATTGTCTTTTTGGATAGAGTTATGAGATTATTCACAGTTCAAGGGTCAACTGTCCATTGGGCCACGTTCTACTCATTTACTCTGTCCGAGACTCAAAACCGTACCTAAAACTAATGTCAACCGCTTGATAGTTAAATCAAATAAGAAAGATTAGTAGCATTGTCAACACCCATGGTAGATTTTTTCCACTGTTGTTTAAAAAGCAGCAGGTCTCACACTCGTCCTCGGACACGAGTGGAGGCGGCTGTTAGCTGGTACGTGAGTGCTTCACGCAATGTCTCCCTTATAAGAACACGACAGTCGATGTTTGTGTGTGTGTGTGTGTGTTCTTCCAACTCCCTCTCGAAATGGCGTCACCGACGAGTGTAAACCTCGTTAATCTCGGTCAGGACACATCTGCCGCGCAGAGACGAAACACCTGCATAGGTACGGAGATCAGTTATTTAAACTGTGGAGGCGGAGGCTGTCTTTAAATGTGGGTCAGGAGTACAAACCTTGTGTTTATTTTTTTTTCCTGACTGACACAACTTGGCTGGTGGTCCCATGTTCGGGTGAATGACGAACAGTCTTGCATTTTCTATTGTTTTACCTCCAGGCACTTAGTTGATACGAGATAAGACCATGTACTAATTTCAACACGCGAGTTTTACGCTTTCGCTGCCCTCGGAACGGTTATTCTCGACTTTGGAATCAATCGTCAATGCCTCCTGGTGGTTAGTGGAAGATAACAGGGCAAAAGTGTTGGACGTATCGGTAAAGTGGATGAGCAAGGAGGCATAAAGTTTTTCACGACCAGAACGGAAAAGGTTGACAAACGGGTGCAAAATGCACTTCGTCTTCGGGAAAATGAGTGAACAAAATTTATAGCATGTCAGCAATTGGTAAATGAATGGGTTGGTTCCATAACCTCACGGGAGGCTTCGTTTTATCCTCCGAGTGCCTTTATCACCGATTGCAGTTAGAAAGATGTTGACATTAGCATCTGTTTTTTCATGCATTCTTGTGGACTACTTCTTTAATTACGCACACAACACTTAATTATAGGTGACCCTGTACGGGTCGGCAGAGGATTAAAACCAGGTAACTGAAGCGACTTGATATTCACTCTTCGACTGGACGTCGTCCAGCCTCTTTCGCTGCAAGCTTTGTGTCATTTGAGATTGTTAAATTTAGGAAGAAAATGAGGATGTTTTAGAGCGCTAGCGTCAAAATTCTGGCATAGCTAATATAAGAAGCCTTTCCACCGGAATTAGCAAGACTATCATCCATACAGGGGCTCCTCAAACTGATAAACAAGTCATTTGGCCCCGAAGCATGGGGAAGCATGGCGACTCAACCAGAGCAACGTGAAAAAACATCGCTCTGGTATTCCACTTATGCGGTGGCGAGTACGTTTCGTAACCGGAGTCGAAGTAAAGAGAAGTGGCGGATTAACTGATATTGGTAATATCAGCCTTAAACTCTGCGGCATGTTTTAGAAATGGCGTTGTTTTCGGAATCAAAGGATAGTAGAGTTTAGAAGTTGGATGATCAGATCCGACGTAGTTGTTAAAAATCTCATATAGACACGTTTCTGTCTACTGGGCATTAATTTCCGGTTTAGGCTCCCTTTTGCCCTTTCTACCTCCATTGAAAGGAAATAAGAAGTCGAGTGTTAAACAACAGTACGGAGATGGTCGAAAATTCACCTTTGGTTTATATTGCAGTTTCCTCGCTCGGCATTCCTCCAGTTTAAAATGTATTAAGTTGAAACTAGTGCGCCTGTCAAGCAAGCTTCCTGTCATTTTCGCTTGAGACTATTGCTACGGAGAAGAACAGAGGTCTACCAGATTGAATAATTCCACTGACGTACCATTCACTTGGCTAATGGAAGCGTGAAATTCAATTGAAACCGACGGCTGCGAAAACAAAACACGGAAAGCTGCAGAATAATTTTCCTTCCTGCTCCAGCGTTATCTCTCCCTAAGTTTTAAGGGCTACGAACTGGCACATCGTGTTTGAGGATATTTTATGAGTCTCTGCTTAAAACGCCATTTATTTAGACGGAGCACATTTGAAAGTAAAGCTTGTGGTGTGGAATGTCGTCCATATATCGTTTTATTAAGCTTAGCGTAATTTATAGTTTAATTTCAAAGAAAATCACCCGTCTATCGCCATCGTACGCTCTGATTGCATGGGAGAATTTATGTATACACTTGGGAATTTTTCAAAAATACCTATTTGGCATGCTGAATCAGACAATTGCCTCTACCTCCTTGTGATAAAAGGACAACACACGTCTGGCTTTTCCCATTATTTATTTCATTTTTTCGGTTCCCTTATCCCGTCACTTCTGCCAATTCCATTTTGGCTCAATGTTAAAACTTCACCCCCCTTCCCTCCCGGAAGGAGTTTGGTCGAGGCTAGAACTCAGGTTACAACTTACTGGACAACGCCACCTAGAGAAAAGGAAGTGTCAATGATTACAGATCTTCATGACACTCATATTTGACGTCGGACAGGAATGTTTCAGTATATAATGCTTGCATAAGTATGAAAAGGGGTCATGAACTATGGAAGTTCTTCGACAATGATACCACCATTTGAGCCTCCAAATTCCACCAAAATTTTCATAGCTGTCTATATGATTTTGTTTAATTAGGAAGAAGGTCAAGAATGTCCTTGCCCATCGGAGACTTCATACGTCTTCTTAAAACTATAACAAATGGGTAATTCAAGGGAAACTACAGGAACGTAAATGCTAGTTTTTTGATTGGTAAAATACAATTTCGAATATACCCATCGCTGTCAGGAGAGGGTATCTCGCAATTTTTAGCATTTACCACCTCAAGACTGCTGAAAACGTCGACTTTGAGAAGTTGCCTGTAGTAGCTCGTTTCACCCTTAATTTAAGCACTTCGCTCCTCTTCACATCTACTTCAACAAAGAGAGTGCCGCGAATTACTCTGTTCTGGTGATGACGGACTCACGGCCTTCAAAGTTCGCGATGAGGTGACTTACATTGCAAGTGGAGATGGGGTTTATGCAACTGGTTATAAGCGGATAAGACGTAGAAGAGGAGCGTGACATCAGGACTGGCGACTACTGAGGTAATTAATTGAGCGTGAGTCCCTTTGAGCCGGACCGAATGCCTCCTCCTTAAAAGGTTACTAATTTTGTTTATAAACATGCTAATCGGGTTGTCGGCCACTTGACTTCTGCGTTTCTGGGGCGAAAAGAAGCTGGCTTTCTTAACTTCCATAAAGAAGTACACTGAATGTCTGGTGAACGGATCCACTCCTTTATGTGATGAATTGGGAATTATAGAGTTAATAGCCGTTGCGAGGAGCTCCTCATTACCATACTCAGTCTTTTTGCCTTATAATTACAATGGCCTATCAATAAAGAACACTAGTAGTTGCAAATTTTGGGACAACCTCAGCTCACAATGGTAGTTTAGTTTTAATAAGTTCTACTTTGAGTAAATCGGGAAAGTTCCACAATCCGTAGTTTTGGGTGCCTTATCTAAAAGACATCGACGACGCAAATGCATGCTTTCAGAGTTCGACAAGATCATCGCAAATCCAATCCGGCTAAAAGTTCTACTAAGGGGAGAATTCAAGCTAAAAGGGAAGGCGACATATCATTTAAGCGTATTTACCCGCCTGTAGGTGTCTCGCTACCTGCCACTCTTGGAGAGCTGTCACGACTAGCCAGTCAGGAAGGCATTTTAATAATGTCAACTGAGAGATGGACTTCTGACGCAGCACTTATGGCTCACGCGTATGTACACTTGCCCGAATAGTCGGAGTTCGAATGCATTTTAAGCTACCTTTCTTATCCCCGCTACTGGACACCAGAGGCGGGTGTATAAACTACTTGGGTATGTTAGAAACTCACGCACCAATTATGCCTCGAGGCAGAAAGTTGTCTTAACCGTGATTGCTAGCGGCCTCAGGACAAATAGAAGGGAACCGGGTTACAAAAGCTTTATTGTTAAATTGAGAAGAAACTGACTTCCTTTCTACAAGGGATTTGTTTGGATTAAGGCGGTAATTCAAAGTGAAAGAGCTTGAGCAGTTAACTGTACCACTTGACCAAACTGTATCCCGAAAGAAATGCCTTTGAGTTAATAAATTTTATCCTTGTGAAGAATATATAAAGCGTCATGTCCGTTAACTTCATTTATACTTATTTCCTTAAAGGCATCCTTTATTGCTCAAAATTTAATCTTAAAGGTGGAGAACTGGTTGGTCTCCTCACACAAATGTTGGATTACCTTAATGACGGTCGTAGAATTTTCGCCATTCACGTACGCCCAATCTTTCTTCGCCCCAGTGGTGCTCTTTCTCCGACAGCCTATTGAGGCATGAGGCACAGACGCACACGTGGTAAACATGTGTCATTGGCAGCGATTTCGTAAGTTGGCACCCTCAAATGGGGAGACAAATATGTCGACGTCAGTGAAATCCTATCCATGTTCCGTAAGTCATTTGAAAGCGGGAGACGGACTTCATCCAGGACTTCAACCACCCTATCCGGTTGCCGTCTTAATTCAGGATTAGAGGATATCTTTTATCCTAGTAGTGGCAAAGATTTCAAACTTGATTTTAAACTTTTTATTCTACTTATTTCCGTACCCACGCACACGCACATATAGGAAAGCCACGAGTCCTTTTACCTTGGCAGCGGTAGCCTAGGTCGTACTGAACCTCCAGCTCTGTTGCAGCCATTTTATTCCAGTCTGGTTGATGATTTTTACAAGGTGGATGGGGTGAAGTATTTTTTATTAACTACCTGATAAATGAATCGTATTTTCTTGTTCCTGTCAAGGAACTTCTTAACATCTATACAATTTATAATGCCATGCTTTAGAGGTTATACGGCATGGCTTACTCCTGAGGTTACTAAAAAAATGCTCCAATTTTTCATTAAATGCGTATGATTTCAGTCATTAAGCTCGAAACCTTACAGCATATGGCTGCCAAGACTGTTGCCTCTCCTATTCACTTTTTTCATTCAAGCACTTCTAATGACCGAATAGTTTCGATGGGTTGGAGTGCCGTATTTCCATTTCTCTTCAATCCTCATCACAAGGCTGTAGTTGAACGCAAATTAGGCGAACTTCATATTCTGTCGACACCCTCAATTGTGTTTAGACAGGTGTAACTGTACTTTACGCGAAATAGGTAAAGCGATTTTTAGTTCTAAGGTAAGGCGATAATTAACTTCAACCTTTCATCCTTAAATTTCGGCCATTATGTAGTTGCGGAGGCTCGAAAAGGAACTATTTTTGAAGGGGCCTGTTGATATCGAGTAAGAAAGACCCGCTGAAGTGAGAGCAAAGCGGAAGGTAAGTCAACAGATTAGCCGCGGGGAAATTCCGAAAAGCAATGGAATTTGTGGCAAACGCTAGAGTCTACACCAAATTTGCCGCGAAAAGCAAACGACATTTCGGTTTTGGAACATCTCTTCGCTTATTAGATGGAGGCTGCGTGTCTGTGTATTTATGCAGCCGAAGAGGATGTCCAGAACATATGAACCTAAGCAATCGCAAATGAGAAATAATCAAGTTTCGGTGTTCCCACCAGAAAACCATATTGGAACCTTACAGCCATGCACAGTGAGTGGATGCGCTTCGGCAGCGCTACCGTGCGTGGAGGGTATGGTGGAATGACTGACTTAAACCAGACTTGTGGTGGGTCTGCACGGGTGAGAATGCACTCGATTACACCCGAGCCCAGTGACTAACACTGATGCGGCAAATTATACAAACTTCTGTCACACTTTTACCCACAATACGGCCAGTCCTTTTCGTCCCATGACAGCCGTGAACCGGGTGAGGGTTCTTGACGCATGCCAACTAGTAGACGGGTCTGAGCGTATATTTAGGTATATTATAGCTTTGAACGAGGCTTATATTACGATTTGGGACAGAATTTATGCCGATGAGACAAATTTTCTTTTCTGATTGAACACTGAGCTCTGGAGACAAGAGAAAGGGAAGCTTGACGGGAAAAAGCCATAAAGATAGACATTGGGTAAAAGGAGGCCTTGAAGACTCGACCAATAGGTTTCTTTTGAAATCCTGGAACACAACAAGCACAACTGAGGATGGTACCAGAAGCAAGGCTTGTGAGATCCAAGGGTAAGACGACCACTGGAATGTATCACTCGCTCCATTATGCTATCCGATGTGTTTGGGCAAAACGACCTCGGTGCCGGCAACGATGGAGAAGGCCATTCCCAATGGCGTGAAATTTTTTTAAATTTTCTTCTTCAGGTCCTTTAGTCGATATCTTAACACAAAAACTGTCCTCAGACTGTTGAAGCTAGGAACAACCATACCCTTCAGATAACACACCATCTTCCAAGGCTTTCCACTAGCTCACAATGTAAAATCTTCCCTAAGTGATCCTCCAGAACATCTTGAAAATTGGTCTTCACTACGTTAAAATTCTTATCACTCCATGGCAACACTTAGAAGAAGCAATATTTTATAATTTAAATGCTGAAATGCTAAGATTTTCCCAAAGACATTTTGTAAGAATATCTGTGGAGAAATTTAGGGCTTTTACTTATTCTTAAGGCAAGAAATAATTCAAATTGAAGACGATCACTAATTTTAGGCTCTAATATCATAGGAGAAGTACAGACACTAGTCGATTGTACCCGAAGGTGGCTTGAATGAGTGAATGTAACCAGAGAAATTTTCGAAAATGGCATCTTGCGTTTGCATCAAATACCAGGACCCGAGGCAGATAGCCACTGACACTCCTGTTCGATGACCACATAAAAAAGAGACGTCTGCAACACTGGAGAAATGACATAGCTTTCTCACCCGAAAGCGTAAAGTTTCCTTGCCCGGTCTTTTTTATCTTGGCTCGCCTGCCCTATGCAGGGACGAGGGAAGGAGGGAAGGAGGGAAGGGGATAAACTGCGTCTCCCGATGACTCACTCAGACTTGTCACCCGGGATAACGCGTTTATTAGCATGCAATGATAAAAGATGTCATGCATTTAATGCGGTCCCCTAGGCGAATTATGCAAATATATGCGTATATGCAAGGTAATCTCACCCCAGAGATAATAACACTCATAAGAGGGGTCCCCTGCTGTGTTAGTCAGAGCGTCGATACAAAGGTAACTCCACAACTAAGTAGAGGTTGTTACTTATTCTGATCACTTTGTAAGAAGAGGATTGGAACGGAGGGGCGCGATAAATGGACGACGTCTGTCTCCGTCTGCACAACATTTCCGAATTTGTTCAAGGACTATCGCCTGTATGATAAGAAGAAAGTTAATGAGTCACCTTCATAAAAACAAGGAGTTATTTAGCCATACTCAGTTGTTTTTTTTTTACGAAACTATGTAATATAAATCACATAGAGAACTGGGAGCTGTTAGTTTGACAGGAGGACCGACTTCTCCGCCACCCTGAAGTTTAACATTTGTTGACGTTTACACGAAGCCGGGAGTTCAACAACCAATTACTCGGCTCTTATGCTCATGGATAGTCGGAGTGAAATGTCCTTTCAACATTGGTTGACAATTAACAAGCAATTCAATTTGGGGAGATCTGGATGCCGCTGAACTGTTGTTGTAGTCGAGCGCACCTAGAGGTGAGATTCTGCATGACAACATCGTTTAAATTCTGTTTAATTCTGCTGTTCGGAATTGCTAAAACTTGGTCACTGGGTCAAAATTTCTGAGTTCCAGATATGGAATCGCTGAATTCATAACCAACGGGGGTTTTGCGTTTCCGCTGACCTTAAACGTATTCACGTAGTCACCTTATTAGTCAACGTGTCAGGTTTGGCGAGACAGACTTTTGACGCATACGGAGTCACCGACTTTAGTGAGTTTTACGAGTTTGTTCTTGAAAAACAAACAGAAGGTCCGACTTCGTTGAACCTAATTTGACCTCTCTTTTGAATCCTACTGATGGCAGCTGCGGAGATTACTCGGTCGCATTTAGGCTATGTTGAATAGAAGCTTTCTTATTTTCCATGAGGAAACCTTTGAGGAGTTAAGTGGCTCTCAAATGGCGTCGAATCAGAATATTTTGAAGTTTGTTCTGGAAGTCATACTCTTTTGTTCCTGACCACTCCAGTTAACCAACTGATTAGTAATAGAGAAATTGATGATGGAGTTTAGCTGTTTGTCCTTACTCAAAGGTCTCAGATGGTAGTATACGATCGTCCACGAAAGGGTCCGACAGCTTCACCTTTAAGGCGTATTATAACTTATTCAGTCCGTCATGAATGAGGAACGAATTTCGCTGTCATTGGTATACTCTAACCACAGTAAGCCGTAAATTAAAAGCCAACGTAAGGGCTGAAAAGCCTCCTTACCGTGCTAGAACTCTTACAACCTCATTCAAATAATAAGGAACCAAATCAACATAAGGCACGAGAAGACGATTCACCCAGTTGTGTTTTCTCCACTTGTTTAAGTCATCGTTCAGAAAGGTGGAACGAAGACACACATTGAGCTAAATTTGACGAAAATTTCGAGAATAGGTAATCTGTTACCAATACACTGTTCCTCTGAATTAATCTCAAAAAGCCACTATTGGGGCGAACTACTCAAAACCCATGAAATTACTTACATGCCAACATTTTGATGTTGTGGCAGAAAAATGAGCGCAATTTGATAAGTTAGAGCCTCCGCCAAAAGGGGGGGAGCGTGAAAGTAATTTGGAAAAGGATAGAAGTTAAGGAAAATGTGAATAACGGAGACTTCGACAGTATACCGATGGAAAAGGGAAACGTATAGACTCTGTCTACAATTTTAAAATAAACTCATCGATGCCGAGAAACCATCAAATCAAAGTCCGTGGAACTTCTTATCCCAAAGGTTTGACGTTCACTGAATGTCAGGGTGTTTAGCGAATAATACCGTGGCTGATGTCATCAGCGGCTTCTTTTATGAGACAACCAAGGGAGTTGTTTACGAAATTTCTGTCCATTATTATAATGATGCCATAGAAGATGACACTCTATAACGGACAATTCATAAATCATTTAATCTCTTTATCAACACCTTTATATAAAAAGTTATTAAGTACTTTTGTTTGCTTTCTTCAAACTGCCAGATGCACAGTGAGGTGAACTATTCGATCAGCTCCAACTATCTGTCCCCGGTTCCAAGCACATTTTTATTTTTATTTTTCGATTGACCAGCCTTTTTCAACCTCGTAATGAGACGTTTCTCCTGGAAAATTATATCTCGGCAGAGTGTGTGCGATGTGTAAGCTTCTTATGTATACCTGTAGACTTATAAACTTAATTTTTTCTTTAACGCAGACTATTGGAGCTCTGCGAATAATAGTGGCCACCTCAGAAGAGTTGGAATTCGTTCACGATGAAAAGAAGAGGAAAGAAAGTCCCTCTGAATTTACTCTTTCTATAAAATTTTATTTGGTAAAGTTAAATGGTATTCTTACCAAAAGTCTTAAAACCCCCCCATTAGCGGAGTCGTCGTGTGGAAATCCGATGGTAGACTCGAGAAACTTGCATCATTCATTGCAGTTAATCACAGTGAAAAATCATGTTTCTGACGTGTTCCACTTACTCATGAGTGCTCTTTAAGCAGCTGCCGTTGCAGAACCGAACAGCCCACTAGAAAGAGTCCTGAATCACCCGACTTCGGCTTCAGAATACATTAATCACTCATTCTAGCGTCGGTTGATGCAGCAAGGCAGCAAAAGTTGGTTGCCGTGTGTCCTCTGCCCTCCGCAAGATCTCGCGCCATTTGCAAACGGAATCGTGGAGCCCGGCCCCTCAAGCCCGGCTGAGTTTTATGAGGTCATTCGTCGAGAAGCGCCATTATGGCTGGCCTCGGCAACCAGACCCCCGAAATCTCGAGGCTCTGGTGCCAAGGAAAAACTTTCTTGTCCATTTAAGAAGGTCCATTAGTCCTCACCTTGCCTCGTTGGTTGGTGAAATGCACAACAGACAGAAACGGTTATGCGCATGGAATTAGGTTACCGGAGCCGGTGTCTACATAATATCGTCATCTACGAACATTTTGGTTTGCGGGTCGAGGTGGCATAAAATAGCATATACACTGTCAGTTTCTGCTATATTTTCATTATGTACGACGTATTCAATCCAACAGAATGATGATTTGAGGGTTATTCCAAACATTTCGCAATCAATCACCCCATTTTAACGTCATTTTAAATGAGTCAGGACAAATAATTAATAATTCCCAAAGTCTCATTAAATAATGCACTTGGCCAGAAGTACAGCTTCTCTTCTGGCTAGCACAGATGATGAAATAAAATTAATAACGCGCGGATCACAGATTATACTCGGGGATGTTTCCATCGACTTGGCTCTGCCAACTCAAATGTGCTTGTATAAATCATCGCGCATTGAAGACATCGAGGCCACACTCTATCCCACTTAGCAGACAAAATCTGTCAAATTGTGTTGTTAAACAGACTTCTTTTTAAAAGGAGTGATCGTGCGGCAAACACTTTCCCCGGTAACCATGCAAGTAAAAGCCAATGGAAAAAAAGTTTGGATTAAATGTTATGTTCTTTAGAGGAAATATAAAGGCATATCGATGGAAAGTGTCTCTTTTCACTGGGAAATTATACAGCATTCACCTCGTAAAGGGCAGGCAATGAACGCTGAGCGAAGATTGGTCCATTTGCCTGGACATCCTTTGCCAGGGAATATGTCCATCAGAGGGAGTTTTCTCATGCGTGATACATTGGGAATTAATGTTTGAGATGGACGTCCACGTAACAGCCCTTCAGTTTGAGGCGTGGCGGAGGCAATTCCTCCTCGTCATTGAAGCATAGACATGGGTTAGATTGTTGTGGTGGGCAGTAGTCAGGAGGTGGGCGAGGTGCGAATTATTGCTCCTTCCAAATCAATTTTTTCGACTGGGAAGGTGTCGAATAATCAGTCGTTTTAATTCGTAACGTCAACTACAGCAGTTCACAGGTCGTTGGAGTGCTTTATTTCATTTTCTGTGGTGGCGAATAGTTCTAGAAACTTGGACTAGCCCGAAGGTGCCTTTCAGTCAGCGACGGCAACATAGACGAAATGAGAGTGCTAGAGATAAAATAATGTGAAAGAAACTACATGACATATTATATAGGATCATTCATTGCAGATCTCTGACCACTTCACCTGATCCCTTCTATGTTTCCATACTCTTATCTTTCGATACTTAGCAAAGTCTGAGGACGCTTTAGACCCATAATATCCACCGTCGTGCCCTGCTATGCCTTGAAGTGGGCACGACTAAGCATTCCTAGGTTCCTATGGTGTTAACTTGAGCTCGGAGAAAAGTAGCAGTTTCTACCAAGTCATACTAGCGAAGTAATGGCCACAAACCTGAGTGAGGCGCCAGGCTTACAGGCCAAAGTTTTAGAGTCTATGAAAACTCACTGTAACGTTTTTCCTTATTACTACGCACACATCAACTCTAGTTTTTTTAGGAAATTTTATCAGTGAATGTATGAATAAGGCTGAGGCCAAAAATGGATTCTGGTTAACGCCAAGGGTCGCCAAATCATCACCACCTTAAGTATCAAAAATAATCAAGCATTTTTCCAACGCTGACCAGAGCATTGAGATAGCAGGGGGTTATGTGTACGTCTAAAACCAAATCTGCACGAGATTGACTCGGCAGTCTCAAAAATGTTGGTGGGAGCTCGAAAGAGTTTGGCTACAAGACAGACTAGCGCATTTAAGCCATTATCCCACGAGTTATGTATCACGTAACACCCACTCGGCACAAAAGATCCAGAACCTTTTCTTTCAGAAGTAGGGTTTTGAAGGCAATGAGCACTAGTCACAAATGGTCTACGACTTGTCTTGACTGAGGCCATTTGCTCGGTTTATTTAAGATCAGGAGACATCAGGTTAAGGCACAGAAGTTTGCGCAATTGATTAAAAATTAAAAATGTCTCAATAGAAAAAATTTGACGCTCAGATAATTATTAACCTCTTTTGTTGGGAAAACCGTAAAAGTGGTGTGAAACCCAATGACTTGACATGATTATCCAAATTCTCATTACGAAGATTTCGTTTACGTTTTGCAAAGGGTGAACAAAAAATAGATGTACAGCCTTTGTCTTTTAGAGGTTGAGGGAGGAAAAAGGGGTTCATTGCCTCAACAGGCATAAGGTTCTGATTCCTTCGGGGTCATTCCCTCAGCCACGAATAAAACTCTCAGTAAACATTCGATTTTACAAAATTTATGGCCTCATTTGATGTATTTTATAATACAAGGTAAAATGAGCATAACAAGACTCATATCAAAAGGTTTAAGGGGCAATTTGAGGAGTAAAAAAGAAAGCCACCTGAGTAGGGAAGTGATGAGATCATTTCAGCACGATATAGAAGCACTGTTCGCCTACATTCGGGCATATTTTTTCGAAATAGAGATTTAGTACAATAATTTGTACTTAATGTGACACTACTTTACCTTAACTTAATGGCATGAGATATAAAAGCAACCAATCCTTCGTATAACTAAGTAAGCCAGTAGAAGGGAAGAGCGTCGAAGTAGAGTCAAGGAAGTGTACATGTATTATAGTTCCTCTTTTATCTAAATTAAAGGGGGAGCGGAAGTGTGTGGCTGTAATTTACTCTAACTAATAGACTCGAGAGTCGTGGGGAAAACTGGGCAAAAGCAAGGCTGCCTAATGAATTGCCAAATTTTTGGTCGGCTATGAAGAATGAAAAGTGAAGAGATCGTAAGGGCCTGAGGCTCGAGAACATCCACGCGCCGATATCAGCTTCGAGTGTAACTATTCAGGACCTGTTTGGCATATCTGCGTGAGGGCACCCACGTAAGGCCATTAATGCTTCATGACTTAGACATAAACACTTAATTACGGAACTACTGGCATTCCAAGGAATTGCGCAACTGTTAGTGAAGGGAGAAAATTATAGAATACACATCCTCTGCGGCAAGTAAAGGACCACCCCGTCGCAATGTATAGGCTGATATCGGCTGCCCCTACTCTTCATTTAGCTGAGTATTTAGGAAAAGGCTTTATCTCACACTAGGTTTGGTACGTGAAAGTGGGAGAATGATCGCCCTAGTCCATCTCTGTCGTGGTTAGCGTATCAAAAAACGAATAGGGAAAATTTGGTACAGTAGGAGGAGTATCAGGTAACTAGGGTACGAGCTCAAAGCTTGCAAACTTTCCCAAGAAGTTGATACGACGAAAAAGAGCCCGGAGTAAAAGCGAACTACAGACCACGGCGAAAAGCAGGTTAGTTCGCGCAGAACCAAGAAGTCTTGACAAGCCCGCCTATGATGTGCACTAATGTCCACCAATCGACCACAGCACACTCAGCAAACCAGGTCAAATGTTATTTTTTACACTACCAAAATCATTAACACGGATGTAAAAGTATAGAAGAGGTGTTTCCGACTGAACATGCCCCAGCCCTAAATGCAGGCATTATCACACGACCCCAATACACAGTGGTGTTCACTTCAATTCTACTGACAATATCAAAGTAGACTGGCGCAAACGATCACGATGCATTCATATGTAGCAATGACTTAGATGATTGAAAATCAAAGCTTTACCTCATAAATGCGAACAGCCACCTAAAAAACTGCTTTAGTCGTAACCATCAAAAGGCCAAACAAATTCCAAAGCTGACAGTACTTATAATTGACCAAAACTGTTCCCTACATCCAGACAGAATACAAACACTACCAAGGATGCAAAGGAGCAATTGGATCATTAGATAAAGACGAGGAAAAGGGGCTACGAGGGCGCAATACAATGAGAAAGGCTGGTGAATTGGCGGTTTTGACATCAAATAAAACATAGTATTTTCATTTGTGTATTCACTCGAATGAAAGACAGAATAGAGAAGGCGAGGAACGGTTGCACAGCCTCATTTAATTTCTGATTGAGTAACCCCTGAACTAACACTCTTCCGCTTCAGCTGAAACACAAAGAAATTTGATAAGAGTGAGGAAAAAAGAAACAAAAAAAATTACGATATGACAGTTCAGAAGAGGAGGAGACGACCAAAATCTTACGTAAATGAGAAAGGCGTGGGGGAACACAGCTACTAAAGACGGAATACTGGTAGAGGAGCTTCAGGACACAATGACAGATAGGAATAAAAAAATAAGGGAATCTATTATAATATTAACTATTGCATCGGTTAATTATATTGATCGTTAATTACAAAAAAGAAATACTGCATATCTGTAAATACGCATTCTCCAATTAGGCGATGGTTTAAATTATTACTATACTTACAGCGATGACAGTACCACCAGCAATTGATTCCCCTCCCACACGCAAGACAAACCGTCCTAGTGGCTTACAGACATCGTAGACCTCCATACATACGGGCGAGTCCAGTTTGAGTTCAATTTCAGCAGTGCAGCGCCCGAATAGACATCTGCGTCGTAAATATGCGACTAGAGAACATAGGTTCAAGTAAGATTAGTAATTCCCAAAAAAAAGTAAAAATCACCTCGGTTTGACAACATCTTTCTTGTCGGAACCTTTTTTTTTAACCGTCGCAGAAAGGAGTTTTGTAATAGTGGCAGACACAGAGGAGCAGTGGTAGTAGAATATTACAGGATATCCTTTAGTTATCGGTTGTTTGACATCAAAGATAAGAACTCTGGCACGCAAATGCGTGGTTACCGGGACAAGAGGCGGATCAGGGTCACAGATGACATCACCGGGGGTTAGTGCAAAATTCGCATCGAGACCGGAGAGCATCAAACCAACTTGATCACCGGCAAACGCGTACGGCTGAGCTACATCAAGCACACCTGTTCCACCACCGCTGCCGTCATTGGAAACAGACGCCAATGAACGAATTGACCGAATGCTACCGGACTGGCCAGAGGGTAGACATATAATTTTACTCGTTGGAAGATTCACACCAGCTGAGACAGCTCCGGAAACAACACGTCCAGCTACTATCGGCACTGAGGAACCGATTGGTTTAAAGATATCGCTCACAACAAAACGAAAGGGCCCATCAACCGATCGCTCCACTTTGTCCAAGCTATCTGTAAAATTATGCTTGGTAGACACTTAAAGTTAGAAGTTAGAAAGTTATGGGAATAAAAGGGCCTCACCAATGATATCCAAAAGACAGGGTCCATCATACCATGGTGCAAGACGTCGAATATCCCTTTCGGGAGGAGTGTCTGTTGAATGTATCAGATTTATGCCGTAGAGACCTGAGACAGGGCAGAAGACAACGTCGGCCTGATTGATGGTTTTTAGCATACCCACCATGGTGGCGCGGATATCCTCAAAACGAGACTGAGACCAAGCAACTGTGTCCATCTTGTTTACAGCCACAATAAGACGGGAAACTCCAAGAAGACGTACCAGACGCGCATGCTCTTGTGTTTGCCCCCCAACTAGTTGCATGCCAGTTTCAAACTCTCCCGAGGTGGCATTGACAACCAATAGGGCAACATCTGCTTGGGCGGCTCCCCCAATCACCTGCGGCACAAAATCTCGATGACCCGGAGCGTCAAGAAGGACTACCTTCCAAGTTGAAGAGAGAAAACAGTTAGTTTAAAACAAAAAGTCGGTCATTCAGTAACTCAAAAAGGGAACAAAGTTTGTCTAATTGGCACATTAGGTAGAAGAGTACAAACCCAAGAATTACGGCCAAAAAGAACATAATAAATGGGTAAATATATAAGCCATTCATAAAATATGATTGCAATAACAGTCAAAAGTGGCGCAGACAAAACATCTAATACGGACCTGACTGATGAACAACTGTTGCCAGTACTTCTAGTGCACAATATGACACCATACGAAAATGATCTAGCATACAAGTACAAAATCTAAAAGTTATAATTCTTAATTTGGGTAAATAAGATATTTTAAACTACGAGTAGAAGAAAAAAATGAAATAAAGCAGTAATAACCGCAAAGGGAATAATACAATCAAATAAAATGAAGGGGAATAGGGGAAATTCATGAATTATTATGATTAAGTGAAATAATACCTTGGTGCCTAGTATTAACTTATGTAAGAGAAAAATGGTAATTTGGAATGTTCAAAATATTTTTGATTAGACGGAAACACAGGCATGTTATAAAATAGAAATGAGAATCGAAAGTGTCTATTATTCCGTAGTACATCAAGGTTGTACGATAAAGACGTCTACTCTCAGGGAACTAGAAACGATGTTTGTAAAATCAGTAGTAAACCGAATCTTAAAGCAGTATAAGTGTACATAGCAACTTTATTATATCCCATTTGAGTATAAAACACATTAATGTAAAGTAGTTTCAAAGTAACGAAAAAGCAGAAAAGATGGACCACTTTGAAGCGGAAAAAAATGCAAAAAAACTTATCGAAAACCAAAAGACAAGATGTGAGACACTAAAAATGGAAGTATTAGAAGAAAGAGAATTGTGAGAGCGTTTTGACAGGCAGCAGTTTAAAGTGCACAAGTAACCACGCTAACAAAAAAATGTTGGTAAATCAAATCTTAAGTTAGAATAAGTGAAAATAAAACCGCAATAGTTACTGCTTCCTATGTTAACAATGAGAACAGGCAAAAATGCTTTTGTATGCCATACTTAAAGTTACCAGATTTCGATTTGGATTCTATTTGTCAATTCCAAACTATATAGTGTATTTGAAGCATAATGGAAGTGTGGATAGCGATCAAATCACTGTAAGCAAGTTTTTTTCAGCGGTTATTACTCTTAGTTAATAGGTAGGTCTTCGAAAAGATCATAAAAGATGGAAAACAAACTTAAGTGGCGAGGATAGTAACATCAACCGACGCATATAAAAACTGCTTAAATTCTTTCAAATAAGTGACAAAGGCAATAGAATTACCCAAAATATACCTACCTTCTTGGTTTGAGTCTCAAATGCCATCTGAGCAATGTCCATGGTAATGCCCCGAGATCTTTCCTCTGAAGTCTGGTCTAGTACCCAGGCGTAAGCAAAAGAGGCTTTGCCAATCTTCTGCGCCTCCCATTGATATTTAGCCAATTGCTTTTCACTAACTTGACCAACCTGACACAAGACATTTCCCATAAGTGTGCTTTTCCCTGCGTCCACGTGGCCTATAGTAGAAACGAAAGTAAAATACCGGGTACTGCAAAATTTCGGTATAAGCTAACGTGACCAACCAACTACAAGGAGGTTAATAAGGTCTTTTTCTTTGCCAGAGCTATTCTTTTTATCATAGGCTTGTAGGAGGCAGGAACGATCTATGGGCTTGTTCAGCTGTGGTGGCAATCTAGCCTCATTTGTGGCTTTGGGTAAACGAGTTCCAACGTTCGAGGTATCAGGAGGAGGGAGTTCAGGTTGAATTTTCCGCTCAATATCCTTCGGAACCCGTTGAATGTGTTCTAGCAAAGAAAATGAGTATGAGTGCGACAATTTTTAACAAAAGCAGTGAAGTAAGGAAACACGTACGGGATTGTGGGTGCTTATTGCGGACTTTCGGTAATGTATTTGTCGAGATTTTGCAGTCAGGCGTGCTATCATAATAAATAGGTTGGGGCGTGTCAAACCTGAATACATGGAACGGCTCAGACACACCAAGATGACAGAGAAAGGCGCACGTCCTAGGCCGACGTATTTCAATCATGAGACTCAGAAACTTAAAATCATAGTTTGAAGTGAGTGAACAATCCTGCTTAAGAGCAAGACCTAAAGACGAAATTTTCTGGCATGTATTTTTTTTATTTGATTCAGCCCTTATTGCCCCCTTTTCTTCCATCGAAGGAATAAATATGGTAGAAGTAGGCTGTCTAGTAGGTTTTGTAGCAATTGCAGATTTGAATGTTTCTAGGGATCTGGTCAGACAACTAAAATCGAGTTCTGCAAAGTCATTAGAATCAGCGTCGAACTCAAATGGCTGGAAGGTGGATGATTTTATGTCAAATGCACCTTAACTCGTTATAAGCGATAAAAACCACACCTTCGCACAAACCGTCACCGTTCCCCACAACGAGTTTATCAAATTCATTCGTAATCGCACCAACCGACTCCTGAATGTTTTGGTGTGTAGGACCGGAATCCCCTGAAGTATAAAAATAGGTAACTAAATTCTCATACTGCAGGTGTCTTCTTCAGGAAATTCTGACGCCGTAATATTCAAGGACTGGTTTGAAGTTGGCAGTATGAAATCTGTTCCATTAAGAGATTCTGAGGTTTCTTTCATGTATTGAAGAACTAGTAAATGAGAATGATAACACAAGCAAACCAGTTCCCGGAGAAATTAGACTATCTTCCTCGAGGGAACTTGGAACAAGGTCATGATAATCATTGTAGTCTACAGATATAAAAGTAGGTATATATTCAAACCATCAGAGTACAGCCGACGAACGTTACGGTGCCTCGACATCACGGCCCGAGGTAGGTTGAAAGGCGTGGAGCGGTGTTTGAACGATATAAACAAATCAGTATTGCCGTTTCGTGAATAAACATAGTTAAGTCTGTTGTTTATCACGTGCGTAAAACATATATTTGTTAAAACCGAATTTATAGACGTCTTTGAGAATATGTTAATAGTGTTTGCCCATCACCTAAAGGCTAAAAGACATCCACGGCACAATCAGTGCAAGGGTGTCTAAATAAAAGTACTCTTTCCAAGACCAAGTTAATCCATGCAAGTTAATTAAAGGTTTTGGATTTGGCTTTAATTAGGGATGTATATTGTTCGTAGTAAAATGGCTTCAGTCGCAGGGGTACAAATGGTGCTCTACTCAAGGATTACGACGAGAAGCCTTTGACAGCTGTCGTCTCGGTCTACCCTTTGAATAACAAATAACTAATTGCGCAGTAGTCGAGCTTAAGAACAAACGGATGTATGAATTAGTCATCTACTATTGCACAAATGACTCAAAGACGCCCTATCAGACGTGCGGCTAATTATTAAGAGTCTTCACACAATAATTTTTCCATCTTTGAAAAAATTATGGCAGTGTAACATTACACTACCCAAGGGACGAGGCCTCAGCAACTCACTGAAGATTAACAATGGGATTTTCAAAGTTGGGACAGAACCTTTATAGATGCATCTAAGGCGTGCCTAACTTATTGACAGTGTAACTGTCCGCATATTGATGTTGTACACATACATTGAGTCTGAGCGAGCCTAGAAGATGGATCTTTGCCACCATACATTTCATCAATATTATAAATTCTCACACCTAACTCATCATGCATTTTTGACCGGATCATGTCAGTTTATCGAAAATGATTTCAGTCAGCGATACAGGTATTTGTCCTCCTTCACAGAATTTCGTGGGTAATAAAATTTCGACTAGATAAAACCTTAAAATCGAGCAGCCTGTGTCTACGCTAGCGTTGTTATGAGCCTGCGGTGCCTCTTCCATGATCACGAACGCAAAGCATGGTGGAGCTTAACGTTCTGCAGCAATGCAAGTTTACAATAAATTCCTTGTTGATCATGTACTGTTTCTGCTTGCCATTTTGACAAACGCTCCCTTATTTAAAGATGCTTGAATGTTTTCGACTGAATTAAATGCAATCCATAGGGCCACTGTTAACGCTGTCGCAGGTTGTTTTAGTCAATCGAACATTTCATTTAGGGCGTTGCGCGAAAGATAGATTTGCCCGCTATATATTGTGATGACCGTTCTCAAATTCGGCGATGTTGAAGTTGACTTCCCCCATGAGCCTTACGAATGTCAGAAGGATTACATGCGTAGCGTCATAGATGCTTTGTCCCAAGTACGTTTCCAGGCCATGACGGAGCTTACTCTGGTTTGTAATAACACGAAATAGACATTCGCCTTTGACTACCGACCATTCAAGTGTAGCTTATTATTTTTCCGAGTATTCATTAAAGTGTTTCCGGCCACTTGTGTTCAATAATTTTGTTGCTTATTTATCTCTGATCTATAGCGTCGACACGCAATCTTGGAATCACCCACAGGCACCGGGAAGACCCTTTGCCTATTGTGTGCGTCTCTCGGTTGGTTAGAGCACTCTTTAGCAAAACGACAACTGGAAACATTTAGCAAACCTTGGGATACTATGCTTTCCCGTGGCCAGACTGAAGGATCAAGCAAATTTGACGTCCCCTTATTGATATTTTCTTCGCGTACACATGCACAATTAAATCAGGCTATCCAGGCATTTAAAAAAACCGTCTACTCTAGGTATGATTTATGGCTGTGCTTTTTGGATACCTTTTCCGCTTATTTCAATTGGCCTTTGCCACTTTAAAATATATTTTACTCTACTCCACTAGCTTTTAGCTTGTTAATATATCAACTTTTGCATTTAACTCTGTGATATTTGGAATTTAGTCACAAAATCGGTGTTCTTGGCTCCCGGGATCAACTTTGCTTGTTGCCTGAAATAGTTAATCTTGAGACAAATTCTGCCAAAGTCTATCAGTGCAGATTGCGTGTCTCTACTCGAACATGTGAATATTATCGAAATTTTGATGGTGGGTTAAAGTGATATTTTAATTATTACAATCAATTAGCTAGTAGGGACAAACTAGTAAACACGCTGAAGACTTCAAAAATTACGGACATTGAGGACCTAGTCAAATTTGGTCGGGAAAATAGGTTTGTCTTGCTTTTTTGGTTCCGTAAACAGTTATTCAACATTTCAGTCTTGTTAAGATGCGGTTTTTTTTACCACTTTAGAGCTTGCGCTTATTACTTATCGAGGGAGGTGAAGTCGGACGCTGAAATTCTTTTCATGCCTTACAATTATCTTCTTGATCTTAAGGTGGATTGATTTTTTTATAAAGAATTAACGACCTCGTTCTGACTTTATTTTGATATTTGATCTTTTATTATAGATTCGAACTCTTTATGGCATCGAATTGGCTAATGCGGTTGTTATATTCGACGAAGCACACAATATCGTAAGTTAAAATAACCTTTCCATTAATGAACGGATAAGACTTATTTTACACACAAGTTAATATCATAGGGAAAATGCTTCGGATTTTTTGCAAAGCTTCTACGATCAATGGAAGGTATCACGGTCTCAGGCGAAGTAACCTACCTAATAAATGGACATTAAGCTACTTTCTATTAGCATGATTATTGAATGTCTTTCGAGCAATCGGATATTTGAATTTTGCCCGTAAATCACCGATATATTCTGTTTAACATATTTCTTAACGAGACCTGTTGTCTTCAAAACGCAGTTACAAGCTGAGGAGATTTTAAGACTTACGGAGTTACGAAAAATTGCAATTATTTGCTGGGCTTTGTCGTAATTTGCATGAAATAATTACATGAAGTAGATTTTTAAGGTTATGATTTAGGAAATAAGTTATTATTCTGAGCACTACCTCCCGGTTACCTCGTTATTCAGCGAAGAGCAAAATATGCAGTGATAGCGTAGTTTTTATTCATTTACATGTTTTTTCCCTGTTCCAATTTTTCATAATGCTAGGTATTCTGCTACCCGACTTACTAATATTTTAAAAAATGGAAAGAGCACATTTATTTCCATCTTGTGCAATATATTTTGAAAATTCAATAGTTGTATTCATTCCCTATATAAAAGACTTACTTACGAAGTGCTCTTGCGCTGTGCTTCTGTAGTTTCTGTTTTCTCGAGTCCATTTATCCCTTGATTCGAGGCTTTTATTGTTGTCGAGGTATTTGTAGTTTCAGTAAAAGACCATTATTTATTGTGGCGAAATTTTAAATTTTAGGTCTTGAACATTTAGACTTTTTTTGCTTTTATAATTGATGAATGCATTTCGATTTCATGGAATTTTGGGAATGCCAAAGGAATTATTAATCATGCTGTTTTTAATCGTATCTCATTTCATGATCATAACCATGCGCATTTTAATAGTGGTCTTTTTCATTGCGCCTCATTAAATTATATTGGTTTTTATGGTACGGCTCGACTTTCGGTTCCTTGATTGATTGTTACGGGTGGCCGGATAGTTGGAGGGTTGCTTTAACAAAATTATGTGTTGGTTTCCTTTAGGCCACGTTCGTAAGAAATGCTCAGCAAGCAGGACAATCTGGTCGTGTTGCTATTTTGAGCAAAAACTGCTGGTGATTATATTCTAGGCGTGGACTGACTTACGATTTTTGTACTTAAAAGTCAAGGGGGATTTTATGGCGAAAGCGAGATATGTTGGACAAATTGACATGTGGGATGGTCAGATAAAGGAGATCGTTTTGTATCATTTTATCCGACAAAATAAGATTTCTCTCGCATTTCAGGAACAGGTTTGCGAGGATGCTGCCTCGTCTAGCCTAACGTCTACCTTCCTGGCGTCAGCCATCGAGGAGTTGCGTATAATCGGCGAATATATTTTTAATCTGACCACCGATAACGAGACCAATGCCGATGGAGCGTTAGGGGACCTCTCACGTCCCGTTAACACGATAAATCGACTGGACATTTCCCAACCTAATGGCGATGTTGGTGAGTTTAGCATTTTCTCAATCGTAGTAATTTGGACTTCCATCAGTGTATTTATTTTTTGTCCTTTGGCTATCACATAGATTAGGTTACTGAATTAAGGCACTTCTATGCGACAGCTTTTTCTTTAAAACAAACATTTTCCAAATTTAATCAGAATTCAAAAATCAAAATTTAATTCTACTGATAAACTTCCATTAGCTCGAAATATAATGGGAAAATGAATATTCCATTCATCGATGACCGTCTTTGACGTTTCATCATGCTATAGTTAAGAAGCTGTTAGATGTTGCTTAATTATGTGATCTACCAGGGAAAACTTCGCATCTCTTTCTAGCCACCGCGATTGGGCTATCAAGTATTCTTACGTTGAAAGGTCAATTGCTTGAGTTAGAACGCCTACTTGATAGTCTAGCTGACAGTGCATCGACCTCTGATATGATCAAGCCTGGCGAGTGAGGTTTTTGTAAATTCTTGTTAAGCTTCCGTTTATGCACTGAGTATATTTGTATAGCGGGGTTTTCAATTAGGTACATCTTCGAATTTCTCGGCAAAGCCGGAATAACAACTGGTAATCATGCACAAATACAAGAATTGATCGACCAAATCGTAACTGCATCAATTTCTCTTGATGGTGAGATATTTTTTAGGTTAAACATTGAGTTATTTTCTGTGATGCGCCGTCTAATTTTACTTACAGTGGCAAACTTCAAAAAGGCTCGAGGTTTATCCCATGTATCGGAGTTCTTACAAGTAAGTCAATATCCGTTTCGATTCTTGGCATCATACTCGACAAAGCATTACGTAATAATATGTCACTAGACTTCGTTTTTGATATTATCGTCTTGTCTACTAGTGTTTTTCAACTAAACGCTGCTTATTTATTCTCAAATCTCATCGCTCTCACCTTAGATGACTTAATCACTCTTCATCTCAGAAATATTTGCGTTTCCTGCTATTCACTTCATTACTTTAGAAAGTCTTTGTTGACAACACTGGTGGAACCTCGATATCTCTGCTTTCGCGTCAGCGTTCTACCAGCTGTTATCGAGTCCACATTAAAGTTGAGATGACTACAATGAGAAAACTCAAGGAAGTAGAAGATATCTGGGAGGAAATTCCAATTTCTATTGGAGATTGTGGTAACCGTGTTGTCAGTAAAGAGTCTAAAAATATTTGTCTCAGTTACTGGTGCCTTACACCTGGTCGGTAAGCCTACTTCTTTATTTGCAGTCTTTACATGATGTGTAGCGGCTTGGTTAACCGTTTTTGCGCTTACAAATCAGAAACATGGTGGAATCGTATTTGGCGTAGATTTTACTTGGTTTTATTCTAAATCAGCGCCCCGTAAAAGTATGGTATTTGAGTGCTCATATAAGACAAATCTTTGTATAACTTTTTTGCTATTCACATGGGGAGAATACTTTTCTGCTCTATTTCAAAATAAATATATCAATTGATAATTTTACCTACATTTGGTATATGCTCGTGTTAAGCTAGTGATTTCGGTCACTGTATACGACCTCTCGATGTCCATGCTAGGAAAACTAGGACAACGTGAACTGTGATTGATAGTTACAGAGATGATCCTATTCTCTTTATTAATAGTATAATTGTGGCGTTTCTTCTGGTTTTTGTTTACCCTACGCCATAGGATTGTATTTTTACATATTAGTTACGGTTGGCCAAATTATAGGCAGTTTTTAATTGCTTCGCAGAACGTTTTCTTTACTCTTTAAATTTTCTACGTATATTTTGCCTGTAAACCACTGAGCTTTATTGTTAGGACTTCTAGATATGCTTCGTGTCTAGAACTCTTAACTCTACCTTTTATCTCTTTGCGTGGGTCACTATTTTGATCAATCGTAGTGTCGACGTATTTGGCAGATTATATATACTCTATTCCTCAAATGTTTTATATTTACAGAGCAATGCACGATCTTTTGGCTCTGAATGTTCGTAACATCATTCTTACCAGTGGTACACTCTATCCAATTTCCTCTCTTCAAGCGGAATTGGATTTGTGAGTCTGATTACTCACACGATTTCTATTTATGATGTGTAAATCACTTTTCCCCCTTTCTTGGATCGATTTGGTCTGTTAGATGTTTCCTTGTAAATCAATTTGATCTCCGACCTTAGGCAGTCTGCGATAGTGCTTCAGAATCCCCACGTCGTGAACTCGGACCAAATTCACGTTGCTGTGTTGACGAAAGCCCCCAATGGTGGTGCACTTAATTCTAGTTTCGATTATCGCGGCGACTCGGCCTATCACCGGTCTCTTGGTCTTACCCTAGGTAAGTGCAAAGTATTTAAGCTTTCTATAGGTATGCGGTACGCTTATGATGTTCTCTCATTTCTTATTATGGGTCCCATTTCTAGTCAGTCTCTTTCGGGTTGTGCCAGGCGGTGTTCTCGTCTTTTTCCCTTCCTATGCACTGATGAAAACGTGTCTGAATGCGTGGCAGGTGAGGGACTCGTTTACTTCTCTTATATCGTGTATTCTTTGCTTGAAGGATCTTTTTATTGTTATTTATTAAGCGAAACGAGTATTCCAGTTGTTGGGATACCATTCTATAAAATTTTTGACGCCTTACTGTGAGGAATATCGTCTTAACGATGTATGTTTTTTGCGAAAATTTTATTCTCCTGTTTTACACCCAAGTATTGACGATGTGTATAAAATGATTGTTTTTGTAACCATTTAAATACTGGAAGTAATAAGTTATTTATCCAACTACGGCACTTATTTGTTTCTTGCATTTCAGAACTGTGATATCTACACTAAATTCCTCGATTCCAAGAAGGTCTTTGTTGAGCCCCGTGATAAAACCCACTTTCAACAGGTGGGTTAACTATCGTCATCTTTTATTATCTTCGAAGCCTCTCCCTCTGCTCTCGCTTAATTTCACTTCTCAAGTTTTATTTATGGTTTTCACGTTTTAGACTACTCCAATTAGAACCGCTGTCTTGGGAATAATTTTATAATTTAAAGGAATGTAGAGAATATTGCATTGGATGTTGTGATATTCTTTTACTTCTCTTTGAAAAAATACCACATTTCGGTGCTATTATCGTCTAGTGGTTATTTGATTGGGACGTACCTCTTGTGTGTAGCTCATAGTTATCTTACTTTTTTTTTCTTAGTCGCACTTCCTGCACCTTTTATTTGACAATATTTATTATTTGTTTTTAGTCGGCATAATACTAGGCCTTTTTTGGGAGAAGAGATTGAGCGGCCTTGGTCAGTCTAGCGAGAATTTGTTACTGAATAAATCCTTTAAGGTTATCTGTATCTAAATAATCTTAACTATTAGTTTAATGATTTATCTTATTTTCCTCGGAGTACCCCTTTTTATTTGCCGATTTAAGGTAAAATCGCGCCTATAAATCTTACAGATAACCACCAGTTACACGGATGCTGCAATGAGTAATGCAGGAGGTTCTGTTCTCTTTTCCGTGATGCGTGGCAAAGTCAGTGAAGGCTTAGATTTAACGGACCAAACCAGTCGAGCCGTAGTGCTCGTTGGGATCGCCTATCCCCCCCGAGAAGATCCACGCATCAAGATTAAAATGGCGTTTCTTGATGAACGACATTTCCAGACAGACAGTGCTAAACATCTTCCGACTGGGCGGCAATGGTACAAACTACAGGCCTGGCGTGCTGTCAATCAAGCTCTTGGAAGGTGAGGAAATTGTAACCTAACTACATTAGTCGCCCTGATATCGAACACAGCCTTTTCCGATCACCCCATTTTTATGACTTCATTTTGATTTTAAGATTATTGTTTGACATTCTTTGCAAACCTTTCCCGCCTACTCCAGGGTGATTCGCCACATTCGCGATTTTGGAGCTGTTTTCCTCTGCGATGAGCGATTTGCATCACCCGAAGCGCGCTCGCATCTACCCAAGTGGGTCCAATCGAGTGTCCAAATCTACGACACCTTTGGACCCGTTGTCAGGGCGACCATCGACTTCTTCCGATCGGCTAAAATCAAGGTATCGCGTTTGTCATTGACTAATTTCATTAATACTCCTTCCTCTTCCAGTACCCGCCGATTATCAAAACACCAGTGAAATCAATATCTGCTGGGTCTAGTGTATACTCCGGGGAATGCAATACTTCGTTCAAACATGGCCTTATCGGGGAGGACAATCGGTTAAGATTTCCAAGTGCTGCGGAACATGTAAGTCTCGTTTCTTTACACTAAAAATTAAACATCCACTTTTCATTGTTATTGTAGTGCACGGGTTCTGTTTGTATATCTGATTATTTTTTTATTAACTTGAAAGAAGATAGACCATTTTTCGATACCATCACCATGATGACTGATTTGCATGGCGTCAAAGTGTACTATTTGCAGACGTAATAACTACCGTTTTTACTTGTGACTTGTGGTTTTTAATGCACTTGTAGAACCGTATAGTTCTTCGGTGGGAGTAAAAGATGTCAAAGGTTTTAAACACCGTACTTGCTTCATTTTCATGCAAATTCCTCCTGAACACGTCATTAAGCAGATTTGATCTGATTACAGGAGTGCAGAAAGGGTAGGCTTTATTATCTAATTGTCGAGACCGGAACCATTAGATCGTATAATGGGGGGGGGGGGGGGAACCTGTGTTATACTGCTCCCGTCTAGTTTTATCATTTTTACCACTACCCGAGACTTGTTTTGTATTGGTTGCAAGAAAGCAGTTTTGTGGATTTAAATAAATGTATAAAATTCAATCATTGCCTTTTTCTTCACGGTTCCTTATTGGAACATCTTTACATTCTTATCTCTCCAACAAGATAAATTCTTGGAAGTTGTAAATAAATTATGTGGCTAGATATTAATAGCTGAAAATGTCATTTTCTCCATTTTGAAGGTCAAAACATACGCTGAAAGTCTTGCCACCACTTCCAGAAGTTGTGATTTTCTAGCTGATTATACTTCTCAGCCAGCGTTAGAAGGTGGAACGAAGCACTGTCTGGATAAATCTCAATCTACGCGGTCATCTAACTCGTTATTGGACTGTATCTACAGTAACGCTCAACAGGTCAGCCATACTTTGTCATCACCTTTTACTAGTCGGCATCCTTCCTAACAATTATAAGAAGTGTTAGGAGTGTTGTTATTCTTATTCTTATGTATTTGTCATGCATTACAAGACTATTTGAATCTGGCCCCAAAACCTTTTTTTCCCTCTGAGCAACTTACGTCCTCAGCGCTTTATTCAACTGCTGAGATATGAGTGGAGACAATCAGTAAGGGTGGATGGACTTATTAAACATGCATTGTTTCAGGTCTTCTTCAATAAGATTTTTTTATATTTTCTATGATTAGTACTTTTCTTTCCTAGTGATATATTTCTTTAATGTATGATACACTGACTAGTTCTTTTGCACTATTTCTCAAATCTATCTACTCTTGATAAAAATTTAGTTTTTAATTTGCTTCCGACTTGACCATCGTAAATTTTATCCCTGAGGTCTTGGCCATTAGAATCACACATATGCCTTGTTAATGTTTTGTAAGCCCTTATTTTTGCTGATGGTTATGACTATAACATTCATTAAAAGGGGAGATACTATGTTTACACCTTATGACCTTTTTACTCCAGTCTTTTTCGGACGGGAATTTAAAGCGTACGTCTTTGGACGCCCTTTCCTCAAAGGCTTCTGACTGCGATGACGACGCCTTGGGAGCTCGACTGTTGGAACGTCATAAAACGTCGAAACGCATTAAATTAGTTAAGCACTACGTCAGTTCCGAGACGGGAAATAGTATAACTCCTTCCGACTACCTCTCGGCTGTGCGTGCTCTCTTCAACCATGCTTCCACGGATAAGGAAAATCACTGTTTCGAAGAATTCAGGGTGATTTACTACTTATCCTTCATTAGTACTTTGTTTCTTGTGCTCATTTTTCTTTTCTATATTTAAGACTGCCCTTTCTAACTACAAAACTGGCGAAACCGAAACGAGATCAGCGTCAGTTGAACGTGTTTTTGCTGCTCTTGCAAGTATATTCATGCCTCTTGATGCACCGGGTTTACTTAGGGGTAAGAACTTATACTTTTTCATTTCGCTCCTGTTTCATAGTGCATTTGTAGGGTCGTCCTCATTGGGTTAATTTTAATGAGGTCCAGAATCGCAAATCCTATAACAGATTCTCTCATTGGAATAGGGTGGTGTTTTTGCTAACAGAGACTTTTGTTGGCTAAAATTTGATGAGTTAGAAGTTGAAAATAAGAAATCGTACTAGCTTCACTAAGAAAATATATTTCACGTCTGAAAGGATTATTTCTCTGGTTTAGTGGCGGGCTAAAATCATTCTTTATTAATCACTTATATCACACTGCGGTGACGGCTTGTTAAAAGAACTAATGGTCTCTGGTCGCAAGTTTGCACAGGAATCGGGGATAGGAATATTTCGCAAATTTCTCCAAATTATTGGGTTGCACTTCTTCTTCCTCTACTGTAATATCACATAACGATACTGCTTGTCAACGAACACACTGTGTTTTTATTACAACACGATTACTATTGTTGTAAATATTATTCATACAAGGGTTTGAGTTATGACAACAATAGATACTGCATATATCTGGAGGGAAAAATTCTCAGGTTTAGTCTATAACTTTGGTTGTAGTCTTTCTCTAAAATTTAACCCACTCAAGCACGAAACTTATTAACTCCAAGCGCTTTTCTGGCATTTAAACACTATTATAGAATTCATCATCTTTTTTAGGACGCCTTGCCTTTGTAAAACATTTTTCGTAAAACTTCATAAACCGCCACTGGGCTGGGTTTTTTATACCCACTGCTTTCGCTACCGATTCGAAGCCTAAGTAAACATCAAAGACATGGCTTTCAGGTCTTTGTACATATGAATGCTTCCAACAACTAGCACTTAATGGCGGAATATACATGTATTGGCTGAGTATTTCATTATCATCAAGGTACACTCCAACAGATGTGTACCGCCATTAATGATATCTTCATGTGACGTACGAGTGGCAGTTTTCGAGACTTGGACACAGTAACCATGTTTTATGACTTATCGCTTGACGTTTTCATCGTCTTAGACTTGCAAAATTGTTCTCTCTGAGCACGTATCAACGAAGAGTGGTTGTAAATCTTTTTATTTGTCGACTACACTTCGCATTTTGATACTGGTTTCTTTTTTGTTTAGTAGCAAATAATTTAGAACAGATAATGATTTACGTTTCGGACTTTCGATTAAAACTGCATACTTTCACCTTACCCTTACATATATTTATACACTATCGTGTCCTTTTTAAAAAGACCAGCGATATTTTCTCTTGGACTTCTTTTGAAAGCTGTAGACAAGAAATTGCCTAATGGAACCACTTATTGATCAGGGTTTGCTGTCCACAGTTTGTGATCGCTCTGTATTCTTTCCCTTATTTCGTAATCCCGAAACATGTAACAGACTTTGAACAAGTGATTCGATTACTCCGGATTTCATTGGTAACTTCAAGGACGCACTTGCCCCCCCCCTCACTTGCAGATTTTATCGTTTTCGTGCGAGACAGTGACAAACCGAAGTACTCAGAGCTCTGCAAAGGTCTCACCGGTCTGGCAGTAACATCCGATGCAAAAAGTGAAGAACCTACATATGATCTCCCTTCCACATCGGCTTCTGCAACTACTCGAAAAGGTGATTTTTTTGTTATGGCACAATTTATTTCTCGTTTTCATTAATGAAATTAACTATTTTCTTGCCATTAGTATTACTCGATTCTCATTTCATATGGTCTCTGATCGATTCTTTACATCAAAACTGCTACGTATGTTATTACAAGACCAGGCACTTATGTTAACTATGGAGAACTTTGTGTGTTCCGCCAAGTTGTCAAATAATAGATTACGCATATATGGTATGGCCGTCCTTAAATGATAGATGTACAACGGATATGAAAGTGACTCCTCAAAAGAAGAGAGGAATAATAGTTGAAAATGTTAGGGTGTGTGTATGCCAGTTTATTGTTTAGGTAGTTGACGAGCAAAGTCACAAACAATTGGACGTTCACTTCTACTTCGTCGACTCCTTAATTTATGGTTAAGGCGACATTTCTTATGTGTTAAACAGTTGCTTTCGGGGTGAGTCTTCGTAACTAATCTTCATTTTTCTTAATAGTCTAGTACATGATTACGTCTTTCCGATTCTTCATTCGTTATTGAAAGCGCGAGGATATTGCTTCTTCAGGGTGTATTCTTCAGCGATAAGGCATGAAACTGGAGGGAAAGTAAGAGTATAGTCGTTAGCAGAAAATCCTGTTAATGACTCTTTATCCTTCTCACGTATCTAATTTCCATTTTTATCAAACTTGTCACATTAGGATTTGTTAAGGACCTTGATTTCCTTCACGCAATTTCCAAGTCCAAACTTCGTCCTGAAAGAAAGACTTTTATATTTCATCCCTCCCGAGTACCCGAATTACCTACTTTTTTCATCCGACTGTGATGGGAAGAGATTTACACTGATGGCTACGCATTTGCGGATTAACAATTAGTCTTAGATTGATGGATTTATTGTTAAATTCCGTGATCAAGAGTGGATTCCAATAGGAGATGAGCTGAAAGACATATTTCCTTTGGGACACTTGTACAAGTGTTAGATGTTCCACTCCTCCACATCATTATGCTGCTCGACTTAAACTGAACCCTTTAACACAATGTTATGTTCCGATGGAGCTTTGTTTCTCCCCTTAAAAGTCAAAAAAGAGTAGAAGGGAGCAACCTTCAGTATTTGGGATTCATACAATTGTTAAATAGGTGTTTACTGGCTTTTTCATGACGTATTCTGTCGCAACGCGTTCTTAAAGGAATAAGCTAGCATTGCGGCATGGAGCGCTAACCCTTAGGGTTGTTTGAACACTTTCAATCCAATGAATGTAATGTTGCTCTTTTTGGAGATGGTTGCGAGCTATATCACCACACCGACGATGTTGATGTAAAATTTAAGGACTGAGTTAGCTTGTTCAGTTTTCGAGTTTTCCAATATGCGTTCAGAGACGTACGTGTTCAAGATATTTGTCTAATCTCCATTCTCCCTGGGCATACGAGCAATAATTGCAGGAGTTGAGAGAAAATGGTGTAAATGAACCCGAAAAACAGAAGATTGGCAATTATTACTAGCATGAATGCGAACGCTGTCACCCTCGGTGTCCAAATGCGTAGAGTAGTAGTTTATTATCCCATTTGGCTCACAAGCCACGAAACGTGGGTGTCGAAGAGAAGGAGAAGGCGGAGGACGTTTTATAGTGTATATTTTCCTGTACCGTTTAGCGCTCTTTACCCTTTTCCATCTTACTTGTTTTGAGTTGTATTTGATTTGAGAATTTTCAATGTACGAATATTTCAGCCAAACGCTATTGTGATCATTGAGATTCACTAGTATAAGAACATATCACACAAATAACTGTCAGACTTCGGAGTGACTTTGATATTTGCATTGTTGGCATATCGAGAGGCCAACTGTAGCCAATGGAACAATCTTTCGCAGTGGCGCAAATTATTATCTCTAGTGAAAATGGTCGGAAACTAATCACTTGCGAAACTCTTTTTAGAGCGAAGAAATATCCTCAGATACCTGCCTTAATGGCAATGTATTGTCGAAACTATGTAGAAACGGATGACAATACACATGAGAGTTATCCATCTTTTCCTCGACTCCTCCATGGCAAAAAGTATCTTATTCTAGATTAATTGTTAACTTATGAGCGATGAAATCGGGATGGCGGATGTAGTGGGGAATGGGCTGGCAAAAGTATCATTGGTTGCCACTGGACGATCTGCAGGTATCACTGAAACATCCATTTTGGACTCTGCTTCATCCTTCCTATGAGGTATAGCGTGAGAATGGTAGGCGGAAGAGTTTACTTCAATGTCTGACAGTCTAATACGACCTAGAGGCCTACTGTATGCATCTGGATACAGTTGGAATGCACATTTGGAGGATTAAAGAAAAAAATGTGCAGGTATGGTGTTGTTTCTAGTAGAAGAGGTATTGACTGGAAAGGAGAACCTAATTCTGGCCGTCGTTAGAGGAAACGTGGTGAACTACGGGTTCGTTTTGCGAATTGTTTGCGTCCTCTGCATTCGTCTGATTACAGAAGTCGTATAAGTCTGTTTGGTTGTCATATTTTCGATATTTATTGGAATCAAAAGTTAAAAGTGCGCTTTTTCGTAGTCACGATTGTGTTGGTTATTTGGGATTCTCAAGGATTTCTCCATACCTCCTAGGACTACAAAATAAATGTTAAAGTAAACCAGAGTTGTGAGACGGAAGAGCCATTGCCTAATTTTGAGTTAAACAACGTTCTTTTTACCCGGTTACGCCTTTGATGAAGAGCTTTCATTTGCTTGCCTGCTAAAAAGTGAATTATGCGATGGCCAAAGTGTGTCTACTCGCAATGTTAAAATGTGAGACAATGATATTCTGATCTTGGCTTGTATAGCATGGTGGATCTCCGAGTCTAAGAGAAAATCGACTAACGCATTTTCGAGTTCCTCCTTTTTTGATGTGATATTTACCGTCATTACCTTTCGGTATGTATATTTATAGCCGCTGCAAAGGGGCTGTAATTATCCTGTCCAAGAAAGAGCCATATCTGTCTTATTTTTTTTAACCTCAAGCAATTTGTCTTGGACATGATTTAATGCAAAGACCCGCATGAAGACATGATAACGAATCTTGTGACATTTATGGTATACGAAGTCAAGAATATCGAATGCCAAATAATGGGGCGTTAGGAGTGAAAATATTATATAAAAAAGGCTTTGTTGTATGCCAACTTGCCTTTGTAGGTTCGAAGTAGATTCTTGAGAAACAGGTTACATCCGTTTTCAACATCGAACGGGTGTTACATTTTGTTGAATTTTCGTTATATAGAAAAACACCTACACAATCGTGACGGCGTAGCAACCTTTTTTTTCGCAAATGTGGTGAAATTTTATCCTTGCATTAAGTAATTATAACAACTTTGTTCGGAGCCTGTTTGTTCCTCAAATACTTCGATTCCGTGTATCTCCTGAACACTTCGAAGACAAATTGTCTGCCAACGACTGGGTGAGCAATTCATGATTTTAATGTCTGAGTCCTCTTTTTTAACTCTGTATTTGAATTTTGAGGGTTGGGCTTTAAAGCCGACCCACTAGTTTTCCCCAAGTTGAGTTCATTGGTACTGCACCTTCGATTCTGCTCGACGTCTCTCTGTTAATGTTCGTTCGATGTTTTAATATTTTGACGATCTGCAGATGCACAAATTATGCGGTCTGTCTTTCGCTTAGTGCCTGAATGTCTAGACAGGTGTGTTCACTGGGTCATTTTTTGGGATTTATGTGATTCGCCTTAGTGTGATCACTTTAAGTGTATTTTTTGGAAAAAAAAGCAAGTGTACAAACATTGTGGTTGTATCGTATTTGGGATTTATGCCCAATCTATTGCATTCATAAGATGGCCCATTCGAATGGTTTCCTGAAACTACTAAAAGCCCCAGTGGGACTCAGTGTTTTTCAATCAACATAGTAGTGTATGATATGCTACCTAATTCCTTTGTGCTATGCGTTAAACTATCCACTCGTAACGAAAATTAAGTTCCTAATTTACTTTCAACTTGAAACTTCACAAATTCTTTTATCCACTTGAATTTTTTTCGACTCTACTATTTGCCCTTTTCCCAGTTCACGACTGAATACAGCGTGGCTTAAGATTTTTAATTCTCCTCAAACAGATTGGGAATTAAGGCAAGTCTTGCCCTCCAATTTCATAGGTGTAGTATAACTTCCGTCTTGCGATGACGAGGCCATCTTACCTGTTATTAATCTCTCTTCTTCAAATACCTTAATACTCGATCGAAAAATGTCTCCAAAGTGCTCCTTCCTCTTGAATCGAACAACATTCTTATGGGTCACATTTCCTCCAGCCCTACCCGTTGAAGTCATTGAATTTCTTTTTTATTGCCCTTGTTTTTTAAATCCCCGCCGATGGACAATCCAGGTATATCTAAATATTTATTTTCACCCGTTAATTATTTTTATATATTTAGGTATTTTTTGAGGTTGGCAAATGCATCAAGCACTGCTTAATTACATGCATGCATACAGAGTAATAGCGGATTTTCATGAAGGAAGCAATGAAAATCAAAGCAGAATGTAGGAACTTGTGGACTTGTAAAGTTATTACATCAGAAAAGCCTGGTAGTTCATAATCTTGGGTTTAGTACCATGGGAAAAATATCTTTTAGACGATGCTGCAAAGCAAGCTGCAGGGTTGGTATATAAGTAAATTATAAAGTTAGCTCTCCGTGGCTGTATTTCCTGGAGCTTCATAGCTTTGCTAAATGATCTTGAATTAAACTGTTTAGCATGGTGAAAACATCGAAAATAGGTACAGTCCTCAAGCGCAGATGTATTTCACTTTTACCGTTCCGGGATCTCCGCGTTTCCCAGTTTTTTGTTTTCACCTCACTGTTATGCAATATACCGATTAACAAGGAGTTACAAGTTCTTTTATAGCCTTTTTCATAAACGTCATCATCAAGGAATTTCTGGGTCGTAACTTCATCACTTCAACTTCAAATTGTCGCCATTTTATGGTTGTATCTTCCCATTTTCTTGTGTCGTACCAGTGTGCATCCGCATAACATTGAAGGCTTCAATGTCTGAATGATTGAAATTTAGAAGGGACATTGGATGTCCTCTGACCTCTTTAATTTACAGCTACACCTCCAATTTTGTGTGCCAACTGCAAGAAACCGCCGGTGACGGATGCTCTTCGTGCTGCCTGCGGTCACATATGTTGTTTCAGCTGTTGGCGTAACATTATTGAGGAAGTGAGTTCCCTTTTTCAGTTCGTATCTCTACAGCCACATTAATTTTCTTAAACAATATTCGGATATCGATTTATTAAGAATATTCTGTGATGTCTTTGCCATTTATTCTCTTTTTCTTGCGGTGGCGGTATCTCTTTATACCATAAACGGTATTTTATTTAATTTTTTCTTCCGGGTTAAGTGTGATTCCTGACAGTCTATCAGAAAACACCATCTGGTTTGATGGCTTGAAGTCACGCCAAAAAGCCAAAAACTGACATAGCCTGCCTTGATTATATCGGGGACGTCCGCCGACTAAATAAAGGAACTGATGTTTAGTTAATCAACTGCTGACCATCGGTTGTTATACTTAGAAACCCTATTTCTACTCATACTCTCTTCTTATCTTTGACCTAGTCAAATTTTGCCATATTAGAGACAAATTTGGAGCGAAATTCAAAACAAGGTCAAGTAGTTTCGATTTATGCCCTTGTTATTAATATAAGTCTGCGATTAAAAGTTAAACATATTTTTGTAAGAGAGAATGACGGAGAACTTCTTGACCTCTTGCTTTGATGTTTTGAATCAAAATTTAGTATTCTTAGACTTCACTCGTGCATTTTTTTAAGGTGGCGAAGTTAACTTTCGTGTTAATTCGTTTTCAGTTAAGCTATCCAAAGCTAATAAGCACAAGTAATTCATTTCCTTCATGTAAATGATTCCGCACTTCTTGTAGGTTCCTTCCTAAGTGTGAAATATGGATTGATTTTTGACCGAAAAATTGAGCTTGAAGCAAATTTGTTTATTATTATATGCACAAATCTGGCCTGTTTAGCGTCTTCCTTTGAATACCGGTTTTCCTACTTATCATCTTTTTCTTACAACTTGTTTTTTATTCTTGTTGGCAAAGTGGACTAAGTAGGGGTATGTTCAGGAGACACTTGATTGTTGGCAAACATTTGTATAATGGGAAAGAATGTGCTTAAGTTGTATACATGCAAATTGACTTTGGAGCGTATTTTCTTATACGCGTGATTTTTTTCTCGTTTTTGCGCTTTAGGGAAATCGGAGATGTCCCATCTGCTCAGCCCTCGTTCGTCGACGTGATATGGTCCGACTTGCGCGTTCTAAACTGACCGCGGCGTAATAGATTATAAATTGTATATATTGTCACATACGTTTCAACTTTCCTTGTTGATAATAGGACTGCTAGTGTGATCGAGACTACGGCTATAAATGTAGTTTTATATAGACTTCTGGATATTATACCGGCACATGAACAGTGATGTTAATTACGAAATATTTCATATGGCAAACTAGTCACATCGGGATTTCAAAAAAGGTTTTGAGGTTTCCGTGCATTTTATGGTAGCTTGTCAGACGAAGGTTTCTCCTCTCAGCCAAATATGTACAGAACTGGCTGGTGGTATGCGTATACAGATTCCAGCAAAAGAATATTACGCAATCAGACGTTCCATCTCCCACCTCACAGTGGCTTCTCTCGGGGCATTTATCGTCAACCGCATCGACGTCTTTTTTATTGACAAAGTTTCTCGTGCGTGTATTCGATGGATTTTCGACGAGTTGATAAAAATATCGTTTATCAAGATAGTTCGTTTCTTGGACGTTGTTCTAGGTGAACTGATTAGCCTCGGTGTGCATCAAACTCTCTTGCCTCAAAAAATTTACTTCATATCATCGTGTTTTTCACTGATTTGCCCTTTTTAGCCGGTTTGACCTGGATCATGTCTCCAACCAATTCGTGCCGCGTTGGAACGGTATATTATTTTCCTTTTTTGTTGAATTCATTCGTCGAATAATATGACTTGGGGGAGGCTGCATCGCGTACCAATTTGAGCCCCACCAAATGCTTAAGTTCTAGGGAATTTGGAAGATTTTATACAGTCGAGGGTGTTTAATGCTGAAGTTAGCTACTTGCGACTACTAATATCGTCCACTGATTATTGTGTCGGCGGCTACTTTCGAAGTTCGGCTAGAATGGCTTTGGAACTCTGAACTAAAAATAGACTATTCTAAACGCGCAACGTGAGCGCGTTATAGGTGAATATCACGTAAATTGGCTTAAGCCATTTCGCCTACATGATTTTGGGTTGAGAAATGTTGACATCTAACTTGCTTTGCCAGTAATGACTTCGCAAAGGCTGAGGTCCACGCTTCATCTGAACGACGGTTATTTCGGTATGATCAGAGACCCTTTCCCACACCGTCCAAACGATGGCATTATATCCTGCTTTAGTACCATTTTTAGTGTCCCAAGTGATTTTCCACTAATTTGGGAATTCAAATATTTACATTATAGTATATTGTGTCGCTTGGTTTGTTGACCGAAAATATTTTTTGGCACAGTCGCTAGAACGCGGAATTGGCTCATATCTCGCGTCGCTCTTTATGGGAGTACTCTATGATGTGTGGAGTACTTTTCGTTGCCAACCTACGTCTCCGTCAGGGCCGTTGGTATAGCGAAAAACTTTGATGTATTTCAAGACCCTATTAGCGGTATTCCTGTCTGTGAAATGGTGCTTCAGCGTTGGATTAGTAAGAAGCGCACTGAATGAGAAGTGATAGTGAAAAGCTCTCATTTAAAAGTGGAAGGTGGGAGTGTTGGTGCGGATGGCAGTGCTACAGGCAGGAGTCATCGTCTTAAACCGCACCGCTTATGCTTCTTCTCTCTCATTTTTGCGGTCACTCGCTGCCAGATTTTTTCTCCTTCCATATTATTCCACCTCGCTGACAGAAAATTTAGCAGGCAAAGGTTATCAAACATGTACTTTCAAGTGGTGTCGAAGAGGCCTGAATGTGGTCATTACCGTTCGACCATAAATTGTGAATGGAGTATTTTCTGTTCAACAGCCACTTCTCACACCCTTTGACTTCTCACTCTTGTATTCTGTCATTTTGCGCACTTGTTTTATTATTCTCATAATTTCAGACTAAAACTGGTGTGTTTATTCAATCGATGGGGGAGGGTTGAGGGGTTTCGCGTCGATTCCCAGCGTCGAGACAGAAGTTTATTATCAGATTCAAAAAGGTCTGTCCAGTGCTTAACAGACTTGCTGTGACGAACCGACGGTAACCAGGCTGCAGTGTGATTGCAGGCGGTTTTGTTAGAGGGTTAATTCGCTAAAACTGAGCACCCTCCGTCTACTTGGCAAAAGACGAGAAATCTTTACAAACGCTGGACAAACGCAGTGCTACAAGGCGCGTCCCACCACTAGTAAGGGTAATTGTGATTGTTGATGGCTAAATGCGCAGAGGCTTTCATGGAGGCGAGAAGAAGTTTTACGATCACACGTAACCGTTGCAATGGGCGTAATCAATCAACACTTGGTCATTCGTTCCTATAATTTATTAGGCTACTAAAATGATGTCTGCGTTATCTTCAACTCGAATTCTTCCCTCTAGTAGCTGCGAAACACCTTTGTATTAAGACTTAAAGTCCGAAAGATAACCCGAAGAATAAGAAGATTTAAATTGTGCTTGCCCTTCATTAGCCAAGTCAGGATTTCAAATATCCTGTCGCTGTTTTGAAGTATTTGTTTTTTTGACAGAATCGTCTTAAAAGGGCCTGTAATGAAACGTTAATCTTCACATTTTTCACCACCTCGCTCTTGAAGCTAATGGTGACATTTGGTTTCGTCACTTCTTTAAATCAAATAAAAATTCTGTGATCTCGAGAGGGTATGTATGGTCAACACCCAACCCGAAACTCGTGTAGGCTTTTAACAATGCAGGCAAATTTTCTTAAGGCTGCCATCTGAGGCTCGTCGACAGCACCAATACAACTGAGAATGCCGCTGTCACGTTCAGATATCGACAAATGGGTCGGTCTTCTTCAACGCTGTGCTCAATGGGGTTTGAGACTGTGTCTACTGTCATGCGATTCCGTGTACCTGCCATCGCTTTGGATGGTATCACATTACCAAATGCGGAAGTTAGAGTTTAGACTTGATTTATAAACTCATCGTGTCCACTGACCGCTACCATTACTGATTGAATGGTTTAGTCAGGTCCTTGAATTGGCGCCATTGTGTCGGTCACCAAGACGGAGCCTTCCGGCAGGCGCTGAGAAGACGACCTGCGGGAGGCTCATTGTGCCTTCCACTTCTGTAAAAAAATTAAAGTTTGTGGCATTCCAATGAATTAGACTTAACCTGAAGACATCGCATTTCTCCTAAAATGTATACAATTTTACGAAGACCTGTTAATAAGAGAGAAAAAGGAAGAAATGCAGATTTATTTGTCGCCCAACTGTTTCTTCAAGGAGCCATGTAAATGAAATCGTGTCGGAGGGCAGAAGTGTTATAGAAGCTTACTTAGTAATAAACCATCGAATCGAACTGTTTATTTGAGGTGGGCGGAGCTCCTCCAAACCAATAACTTTAAGTGCTTTTCGCTGGTGTCTAAATGGATAGTTTGTTGCCATCAGGTGAGGGGAAGAAGACTTCACTAATTACTTTTTCCACCATTGGCAGGTCAAAAGATTGCCAACACCTTGAGAGTATAAAATGGCATAGGAGTTTATATCTACGCCACTTTCCAGTAAAAAAGTGATGCTACGGCAATATCATAACTTTGCTCCTCCCCGACCACACCACCGAGTAATAAGATCACGCTAATTTAGTGTTTTCTGCGCGGTCCATCCCCAAGAGTTAATCCTGTTAATGCAGTAAGGAGGGAATGTGGTCTTTTTTCACTAATTCATTTTACTGGAAATTTTCCACCGTTTTCGTCACACGACATCATTTGGGCATTTTTCGTCAAGGGTAACAAGGGAACCGAAGATTCAGCTTTCCTTTTTGCATCACAACACCCTATGCATTCTAACTCTTGCGATGTTTCCGATATCTTTATGATTAACGGAATAGTGTCTTTGATATTCTATCTAAGATTAATATTTCTATACTCATTGAAGCGCTCCATTATCTTCGGGCTAAGATTTGGAGCTTCAGGACCATTGACAGCAGATAGTCTACTATTGCGTTGACGATTCCATCCTAATGTCGACTAAGAACAACAAATTTCTTAGTATTTCAGAGGCTGGCAAACTCAAGTTTTCGTTATTATCCATATTCTCCTCTTGACACAGTCTGGTCTGGCTCTAGTGATACTTGGGCATTCTCGTCTCTCCTCTCAAACAATGGTGTATTAATTTTATATCTAGAGCACAAAGAGAAAGAAGTAGGCGGAGAACTTCTCGTGGAGCCGCACATCCAGCCACCGGATATGATGCCGACATATTCCACTGCCCACTTCCTTCCCAGAAAAAAGAATTCCTTTCCTACACACTCTTGGTGGGCCATCAAAAATTAAAGGGTGATTTGTCATACCCTATTAATCGTGTTCTACGAACGTAAGAAGTAGCTGCATTATTATTTTGGCCTCCTTTAAGTATCCTGGGGGCGTCTTCCACATACTGTCTAGTGTTAGTTTGAATATAAAGGTGTCAAGGGCGTCCACTTAAAGTATAGCGCATTCGGCCTCCTGATGCTTAGAAACTACATAGAGACATTGAAGCATGTTTTTTGCCTATTTGGCATGGATTAGTGGAAGAGAAGATTTGGAAATGATCACGTCAGCCATATTAAATTCACTGTCTGTTAGTATGAAGTTCAGAACACACAGATGCTTTTCACTGCTTAGTCTCTCGCGCCAAACTGGTGGCAATTGGATTTTTAACGTTTCTGAGGAGCGACTTGGTAACGAAATGCCCAAATTAAAATGGGCAAAAAAAAATAAATGGCGGATATATATCAAGGGAAGTTTACGGGAGGTAGCCTGACAAAATTAATATGCTCAACTCCAAATATCCCTTCCATTTGATTAGCAGAATTGGGATTCAAGTGTACCTACGCGGACTATAAGGCTGTCTTTAGGGGGCAGTGAAACCCACCGAAGCTAAACCAGCGTGGACATCTCATTGTGGTAAGTTGGGATTAAATTAATGCCAGCGGATAAGCGTCCTTTTTTCTCCATTGTTAATACGCAAAAAAAGAGGCATTTACGAAGCCGCCCTTTAAAGTGGATTGTGAGACTGGGTGGCATCGGATGAGGATGTAAATATTGCTTCCTTTTACGCCCTCATAGGCAATAGAAGGGAGTGAGGAATGACTTGGCAGCCATATTCCACTCTATGACTGTTGCCGTTACTATTGCAGCAGGTGATCGGTTCACAAGAGAAATATGAATATTTTGAGTACAAAAGCACAATGGCAAAATAGGCGGAAGACTTGTGTGTCAATTTGGAAGATTGTCATTTCGTAGTCAAGTGCAATGGGTACATCAAAGAAGCAAGGATTTTGACAACATGTCACGAGGAAACATTGACAAGCCTTTTAATTTGCTATCGAATCAAATAAAATATCACATTTTATAGTAAAAGGATCACATTTTATAGTAAAAGGATGATGTTAAAGCCTTCCCTTTGATGATTTGTAGAGCACTTAATGTTCTATAGGATTCAAGTTTGGGAATTTGGACCTAAGAGTTCGAATTAGAACAGCAAACTCAATCTGAGCAATAATGACCTGACAAGGTTTTTCTCTCTGAGGACCACTTGCCTTAATACCCGCCTCCACCTAACCGCCCCATAAAATGTATAATTTTTGACGTTTTTTTCGGAATCCACAGAGGAGAAGTAATGAAATGTCTTAGATAAAAAAGCTATAATTTATATGCAGGCACTTTAATTTTATCCAGGGAGAGGTATAAGAGAATCTACCCTATAAAACCTAATCTGATTTGATTGTTCACAGCGGATCGAGACTACAGAATATCCTTTTGAAAAAACCTACAATTTGCACAAACCACAGTTTCATTATTTGTGTGAATAGTGAGAGTCTCTGCGAACAAATTTCCCACCCGTCCATTTATCGGTAATCTTTTGGGAATATTCGTGATCATGGAAGCTGGACGATAAAAACCGGCTTAGTCTTAGAGATAATATGGAGTTAGCTGGGAAAGACTCTTGAGCGTGAGTTAACATTTCGAACTTGCTTGAGACACTTTTAAGTATACTTCCCAAGTCTATTAATTGCATGCGCATTTAAATCATTTTTAATAGTATTTTTTTCGTATGAGATTATCCTCGTTATTCCAAATTATGTCGACTATACATTTTATGGGAGGATTTTATGACAATTGAGTTGCTTACATCAGGGTCAAAGTGCTTTCTAAAGTAAAGAGAGGATAAGTAAGCGTTAAATCTTCCCTCGACTCCGTAAGGTTCAAGTAATTTTTAACACAGCTTATCAAAATTGTTGGATTGTGGATTCGTTGAGGGGAGGATAAGCGGAAAGAACCGTAGGCATTTTCTAAATGTAAATGGTTCTCATTCTTATAATCGTCTACGGTTGGTGGAGTCGAGAGGGAAAAAGTTGTTTTGGGGTTTCTGAGGTAGTGAACTACGTAGAATAAAAGTACTTTTGTAGAAAAAACGCCAACATGATATTTTCATTTTGGGCAATTCCATTAACCTATTTCTGTTTTTATGAAGTTTTCCTCCCAAGCAAATCTTAACATAATACAGGGATTTTATTAGGCAAAATACAATCGACATTACTGTAATTTCTTGCTCTTTCTACGCTGGCAGTCATCCTTCTCATTGCTCATACCTCCATATAAGTGGGTAGATTTTATAAATTCTGACTACTAATTCATGGGCGCCATCAGTCGTTTTACCTCAAGTTGCCACTTTGAATAGGGGTAGAAATCCAGAAGTGTTTTGCTACGAAAACGGGAAAACTCACCCGGGCCGGACACTAAGAGGATTGACAGAGTGATGGCTTTTTCTTAATTTGGTGGTTGGTGATGCATGGCCGTTCTTAGTTGGTGGAGCGATTTGTCTGGTTAATTCGATAACGAACGAGACTCCAACCTGCTAATTAGTGCGTTTGTCTACTGCTTCTGCGTAGGCGGTGCTGGACGAGGCTGCTGTCGTGGACGTGATGCCTTCTCCATGTCTTCGCGCCTCCTCCTCCTCTCCCGCTCCTCCTCCTCCTTCGGATGGATGGATGGGTGGGCGGATGGACGTGGGGTTGGTGCTTGCGGCGGTCTGCCGGTCGGGCGTTAGCCTCCGGGTGCGGCGCGAATGCCTACTTCTTAGAGGGACAAGCGGGAGAAGCGGCATGAAATAGAGCAATAACAGGTCTGTGATGCCCTTAGATGTCCGGGGCCGCACGCGCGCTACATTGACGGTACCAGCGAGTGGGATTTTCTGGTCTGAGATGGTTGGGTAAACTGGTCAATCAACGTCACGACAGGAATCGGGGCTTAGAATTGTGCCCCGTGAACGAGAAATTCCTAGGAAATTCAAGTCAACGGCTTGCGCTGATTACGTACCTGCCCTTTGTGCACACCGCACGTCGCTAATACCTATTGAATGGTTTAGTAAGGTCCTTGGATTGGTGCCATTGTGACGTTCGCCGAGAGGGGATCTTCCAGCAGGCGTTGAGAAGACGACCGAACTTGATCGAACTTGATTGATTTAAGTAAGTACTGCCATTTTTATGGACAACCTTTGTAGTCGTTCACGTTCATAAAATTCCGATCAACCAACTAAGACTGAGTGTAATTTGGCATCATCAAAGTCATTAGTAAAAAATATCGCCACTTAAGGAGTTCTACGTGGAAAGACGAAGTAAATGAGAGTCTGAAAGTGCATGTCAGGGCTAAATGACGAATGTGTCAAAGTATCCTAATTTATATTCAGTAATTTTTTGCAAGTGACCAAAGACCTATGGCGCTACGCATTGTCGTGGTGAAAAGCAGCACTCCCAAGACTTGCCGCTGTGCTTGAACCGCGTCGTTTAATTTAGCGAGTTGTTGAAAGTGCACGTTTGAAGTGATTGTTTGGTTGTTTGTTAAAAGTTCAAACTGCCTAATTCATTTTTACTCCCACCAGACTGACAGCATAGCCTTTTTCTTTGAATTTTTGCTTTTGACGTCGTCTATGCTGATTCATCTTGCCTCACTCACGATCTTCTCCGGCTAACTTTGTTCTAAACTATCCACTTTCTGTCGCCAGTAATTAGTCTTTTCAAAGATGGATCAACTTCGTTCCGTTTCAGATGCAACACATCGCAGATGCTAATGCGTTGTATCAAATGAATTTCTTTAAACGGGTGAGGGACCCTAAGAGTAAATTTCCCGACGTAGCCGAGCTTCTTTAATCGTTTTTTTTTTTCAATGCATTTGTGCGACTCGCATCTGGGCTTCTCTGCAACATCCAGCATGTTGTGCTCTGTCGATCTGATTCGACAATGGCTTTGATTCATGTGCGAAGACCAAATCGTCGAATATTTTCCAATGAAAATCGCCACAACTAAATCTGGCAAATTAATTTATTTCTTCAAGGCCCCATCACCATCAACGACGCATAAATTATTGTATCCATAAATGCGTTCTTGTCTTCTCGCAAATAATATAATAAGTTAGGTCCGAAGTGCAAGTCATATTGTTTCTTCTTAAAGTGGGATAAAAATAAAGCTAAGTAACTAAGCTACTTGACATTTTTGCCAAATGAAGGACAGAAGTCCACACAATAAAATAAAATACGGCTTGGGCGCTTCGAATGTATTTAGTAATAAAGAAAGCGCAAAATCTATCTGTCGGAAAACGCGCAATCACTCAGTTGCCAGCCCAATAAATCCTGTCTACGAGGAAGACTGCATAAATACCGAAAGGGAGCGCTCTGACCATCAGAATCCAGGGTGTCAATTCACACAGGAACTCATTGCTCACACCACACATTTTCAACTCTGTCCGCATTAAGGGAGACATTGGAAATATCTCTCTGGGGAGTTGATTTCACTTCTCAAGGTTCCATGAGCCTTACAATTAAACTTCACCCAATACATGAATCACGGCTGCGGTAGTGTATTTTACTTTATTCTAGTAGAACTATTTCTTCTCACTCCGTTTAGGATTTACATTTTACTGTAGGTGTTAATTACATTCCAACCTTGCCAAAAACAACTGAACAACATCGGAAATAGAACCATAACGACGTAGTATCATTTCCTTTAAAGTTGGGGTTCCGGAGCTCATTTTCACCAGACTCGCTCGTTAGTGATCCAAATGACAGATTTAAATTAACCCGCAAATACATTCAATGTGATTCTGGTGGTCGACTACTCCATTTGAGATTTAGATCAAAAAGTCAAAAACGTCTTAACTCGAATAGGATGGTGTGTTTAGCTGCCCCCAACCATTAGCATTGAATTAAAATGTTTTGAACAGCAGACATCAGATAAGCTAAAACTATGAATAATTTGAAACTGTCAGGTGAATTGTGTTGCTCACTTGGTGTTCTGGATCTTAAAAAGTAGATCTGGACATACGCGCATATATACAAATTATTTTCTACGTCTCCTACACTTTGACCTACTACCATGCAGACGACTAGTTAATCCGCATCTCCATGATCAAGTAATCTGTCAATGAATAAGGTCAGACGACTTCAGTTCTAAATGTAAGACTATTTAAGAGACCAAGGAGTTCATAACCGGCGTATGTTCTGTGTTACTAAGTGAAAATCTAATAGATCGGGCAGCGAGGTCCTGCAATGATTTTTTTGGTTAATGCAGCTACTCTTCGGGCGAGAGAATCCCTGATCCACCTCCCGATATGCCTCCATGTAGACAGTTGGGCTACTTCATTGTCTTGGTTTTCCCATTGTTGTAAAGTGACTCTTACAGAAACAAAGATTAAAGAAGCGCCTTAACATTAACGGATAATAATGGGACTATAATGACCTGTTATCGTCGGACACGCTCAAAACTCACTGTTTTTAAGTCAACTATACCCTGCCTACTGTAGGGCAGTCTCGAGAATAAATCATTCTAAGGGCTATGATCACGACATACACAAAGACAATCGCAAAGACACGTTCAAGTGCTAATACCAACTAAAATGGCCCTGAACTGTGAAGTTTCGCTGGAATTCCCATGTTATTTCATTTCTACCAGGCAACGTGTGAACTCGCGCATGGAGATGAAAGTACGTGTGGGATGATCAGAGTCTCGGGCGAGAGAGGGATAGACGGCCGTGTCCTATAATTAATCTTAATGCCTCTCATCGACGCGATTATCTCCTCTTCCTCACGTGCAAAGACAATCTCGTGCGAATGTCCGGTGTGGAAATGGGGAGTTCGAAGAAAGTGGCTGCGTTTCCCAAATAGTTGACCTTCTATCGCTAGAGGTGCGGAAGAAGTCGAAAGCACACTATGTGATCAGGTGAAGAAGTGTTTGGAATTGTAATAGTGACTACGGTCGCTAAAATGAATATTAATAAGAATACTAAGTTGTTCACAAGTTACTTAAATCTGCATAAAGAGCCAGCTCTTGTACTATTGGTTTCCATTTATTAAGCTTTAGAAGCAAACATTAGGAGAGTTGTCAAATAGCTTAACTTCGTCGAAACAAGTGAAGTTCTAAGGTAGACTGATAAGTTGCGTAAGACTGTTGGTGTACACTCGGAAAAATTGCTCCCACTTTTCCCTCGTTAAGCAGTCGGTTCTGGTTTTGGGGGCTAACGAAACGAGCCACAAAGCGGAGAACAAACGACTGGTTGGTTTAAAACTTTAGACGAGTCTCAGAACCCTAGTCGCGCAACACGATAACACGGGACAAGGAGTCACGAAAAAAGTTGGTTACCATTCCTTTGATACGCCAAGCAAAGGAACGCTCAAGTAAAAGTCATTAGTTTGAAGTACGCGGTGACTCTTTTCGCTAGTTTGTGTCTCAGAGTAGAAATGCTTTTGCCACTTATTGACAGCGTTAGGAATTACAGAACTTGACGAACACATACTTGATCGCATTGTCCTGCCCTGTCGAAAGAAAATGAGTTGAAGGTTGCATTTGCTCTAAATTCGTCTCTTTTCCTTACACGTTGTGGAATACTTAGTAAGAGTCTGTTCAAATGAGTGTAGAAAGAGTATTCCACGATACCGAAGTTCCCTGAAGCATCGTATTTTTCCCGATGCTTACTGCTGAAAATTTCATTCTATCTAGATCTCTTTTGTCAGTCTGACAATCAAGGTGAAGCGCTCAATCGCCTAAGGAGCGCTCCATTCAATCTTTCCGAGCCAGTAAAACTTGTCTTTTCGTATTGTGATTTCATTACCTGTCACTGAAGTCAGAAATTTTCTCATGTCGTAGGGATGTGCAAGAGGTTTGCCCTTGCAGTGCCCGTTAATTCTTCCGCAGTCGTACTCAGTGTGCAGTCTCTCCAGTCGCCGGGAATAGAATATTTGAAGATGTTTGAAGGCGGAGCAGTAAAACAAATGGGAGCAAGAGTGTGCTCAAAACGGGTGGTGGTTTGACCCAAGCATGGACCTGCTATTTCATGTTACATGAAAACCGTCTCCTCTTTCCTCGTTTTGTATGTTGCGTACATTGCACCTTCTTTAACCTCTTGGTCTATCAGCCAGACTATTTTTATGTTGAATATTCAAGCCTTTTTTAACGCACGTGCTGTAAACCATCGAATGCCTCCCGTAACATCACTTTGGAGCCTATAAGTCGAGTGAGCGAATGGGGGCTTTTTATCCCAAAGTGCGCTATCGCTATAAGAAAATTTTCTTCTCTTCCGCTGTTCTCCCCTTCCCGCTATTAATAATGATGACAGTAATTTTACACAAGCACACAATCATCTCGTATTTTATAAAGACAAATGTGCGACAGACGCCTTTTGTTGTCTTTACACAGCGTAGGTCTTCAGTAATTGTCGCCTGTCACCTCTCCTCAGGCCGTACACTCTTTCTTCATGGCGAAGCATGTGACTGTGTCTTGGAGGGATGATGAAATATGCACATGAGGACAACATGCCTGTCCGAAACCATTTCTATGTGACGTTTACAATAAAGTAAAGAAACGAGCGTAGAAAAAAGAGCCCGTCTATTCACATTATCTTATTAAATCAAAATGACTTCTAAAATTGCGATATTCTGCCAACGGTTGGGCACGTAATAAAGCCACGGTTGGAAAAATCTTTACTTTTAGAGCTAATAAACAATTTCATGTCTACAACAATATTACTTTGGTTATTATATTTCTTTTCTTAGAAAATAATTCATAGTTAAGGAAAAAGTGATGGTATGTCGGCGAAATATAGGGTGAATATGGAAGTTGTGGTAAATTTTTTTATTGTAGGGATGTTATATAAATTGTCGGCAATAATTGGGGTTCTAGGTTATCGCTGTTGTTTATGTTTATTCCTCCTAGCTTTCTTCCTATGCATGGCATAAATTAAATATACAGCAATAGGACTATGTCGCTGTTATGGTTTGAATAGGTTTTATTATCAAAAGAACTATTGAGTGATCACCCTTGGGGCTTTTCACTTAACCATAATGTCCTTTTGACGAAATTTTGGGCTGAGGGATGTGGCTGGCGCTGTATTCTTATCTGCCAATTGGCTTGATCGGCTTCCATTATCATAGTAAATCAAATTTTCATCACAAGTGATGATTTAGTAATTGGACGGTGACAATCGTGTATTGCGAGGGAAGCAAAAAAATGCGCTGATCATTTGCACTTCGCGTCAATTATTCGTGCGACAAGCACAGAAGAGTCCACTTTTTATCGTTTATTGTACGCAGATTTCGTTTAAGCACACTCGAATGACAACTTCCTAGCGTAGATCCAAGTCCACAAACAATTGTGTGTGGATTGGACTCGGCAGCCGTCTTTTGGGCCGATGGTGTTCCTCGAGGCTCCTCGACAATACACACATTGCCAGAACGAAATTTTTTTGAAACAATTCCGGGGAAAAATTCTTTTTCATTTAGTGTAAAATCCCACTTCGAATGCACATTAATGTTGTTTCTCTCGAAAAATAATAACTAATCGCGTTTTTACTTTTAACTAGAATTGGGTAAAAATAAAATAACTAGTGCATGCAAAAAAGAAAATATTCTACGACATGAGTAAGAAGAATGCCTTTAAGATTTATTAATAAAAATATAGAGCGCAGGTTACAATATATCTCTCTCAGTTGCAGTTGAACACAGACTAAGCAAAAATGCCCGTTTCGTAGTTTCCAACCTAATAATTTAGTGTAAGCCGAAAAAATACTGTCATTTTTCTGTTGAGACGAGCTGAAGCCCGCTAAGTGAAGCGCTTTCAATACCTTAAGTTGTCGGACCACTTGTAGATGAAATGTCTATTCCCCCCAAACGACATTGCGGTGCAAACCATTTCCACAAAATGCTTTTAAACGTCAACCCCAGAGTATTCGGGTGGTGGCTCCACAGAATAAGGAAAATATAGATGCCCTGAATAAATGCTCCAGGCGACAATTCCCTACTGGTTTTTTAAATCGGCGTCCCTGTGAAAATTTTTTTCGAATAACGGAAATAATGCATTAACTTGTTTCCTGGCAGCTGATGTTAACGTTTTTCCCCCCTTTCTGAAGATCTTGTTTTCCATCTCGTGCAGCCAAATCACGCAAAATCGTGCCTCTAACGACGGAAATACTTTATTTCTTAGAAAATCTCTTCACTATTCCTAATTATGATGTGCAGTATCGAGGAGAGTTGATGGGGAACAATGGCACGGCATAGAGAATTTGACAGAGCACAGAAGCAAAATCGAAGTGACACAAACGAATGCTCCGATCCGCCTTGTCTGCCTTTGAATCCTAAATCCCTGATGTAGTAACACTGCGACGAACGTCTGGTGTCGCGCCGATTGGGTTCTCTCTCAGCTTAATAGCCTCCCTGATGGTTCCAAATTGGGAGTGTCTTCCCTCCTACTTGTCATTCATAATGTTTGGCTATCTGGTGCAATAAAGCGATGCATTTGCCATTAGATGCTGGTTATTCTGCGGGTAGAGAGGCAATAGATCGTAGAGTACAGGTGCTAAAAGCGCAAAAGGATCCGGAGAAGGCAGGGATAGGTCCTTTTAATGCGTGATCAATAACCACTCAGACTCGCCAACCCACTTATTCGCTCCCCACGGGAATGGTTTCCCCAACACCGGTTTGGTTTTAAATCGCGAGATAAGAACCGTCAATTTCCCATAACTGTTTTGGCCTTGACGCGCGGCGGCAGAAGCGCACGATGGAGTGAATACATATCGCAGTTAGAGAATATTCCCTTTGCAAACGCACTTCCACAGAAACCAAACTCAAACGGTTAAGAATTCCCTTTGAAGCACCACATTGCAGTGCCTCTTAATTTTTAATGACTCTTTTTGCCCTCAAGCCAAACTCACCCAAGGGATAATATACGGAAAACTCGGTCTTCAAACAAGTGGAAGGCTGTCAAAGGGTAGAGTAAGTTGTAAGTTTCCCCCAGATGGACACCACAATGTAGAGTATCCAAAAGATGTCCATAAATTTACAATGTTTACAATGGCCTCTTCGCCCTCTTCTCAGTGGATTCTCAAAAAAGGCCTTGGAAATAATAGCCAATGTAAACACCAGTGATGAGGATTTTACGCGGGAGACCACATGAGTGAGTCCTCGATGAAAGATAAGGGTGGGGGTTATGACGTGAGGGTGACGCGATAACTTCCTGGAGTTGAACCACCAAGTGTTGATGTCTGGTGGCGGGGGGTCGATGCAGGATTTAGAATACCTTGCTCGACAAGCTAGGATGCACACCATTGGCGGCACCAGTAATCGCCGATCGTTTTTAAGGTGTCTGTGCTGTAAACCAGGAATATAGGACAGTGCAGAGAGAAAGAGGTGGTAGGTTTCAGGAACTCCAGTCAGAGCCATTTTTCGTACTTCGCACACTCACACGCAGGCTCATTCACTGCTACGCCATGGTTTACCCTACACTCTCGCTCACGCCTTAAGGTCCCGGTTAGAAATGTCGTGCTTCCAAAGAAGAAATAAACAGAAGGGGACATGTGGCAACTACTATAATTAATTTGATTATTTATAGTTTGACCATAGCTTCAATTTTGAAGTATAATGGCAGAAGGTAATTTTCAATCGCCTGGTTTTGTTTCCGGAAATATCCTAAAACTGGAGCTTCCGCGGAGGTGACGGAGGAGAAAAGAAGAGCTACATATGTATAAAAGTGAAAATTATACTTGCTAGCTGTTTTTATCCACGTGCTTAGTCAAATTTTGAAGTGAGTAAGTGCCAGCAGGAAACAATTAGAAATGGAGGCTGAGTAAATCTTAAAGGACGCTTGTTATAGTGATGTGACTGTGAAAGAATCAAAAATGCGGTAAAGGGAAAATAATAATGAGATGATGAGTATGATGCGTTCTAGATATGTCCATGTGTGGGGCCGTACATATCGGCAGTGCGTGGGTAATGGTAATGGCCAGTAGTTACTACATGCTTTCTCTATTATTTTTACAGGATGGTGGCGTTCCGAAGTTTCGTCAGCAGATTTTATGACAAGCCTAGGATTTTGAAGTGAGCCCGATGGTATGTCATGATGATAGCCAGGGTAACAATTAGGAAGCACCGGATTGGCCGTGTTATTCGTGCTTGGACACTAAGCTAAACACGGTAAAGATTGGGGCTGAAAATTCCTTTCGTTAAGGTAAAAAATCCTCCAAGTCTAAAGACATGGCAGGCTTAGCTGATCCCTGAGAGTCTAGTCTTCCTTGGCCAGGTGTTCAAGTCCAAAATTAATACGCTCCTTCCAGACAAATGGAAGGCATGTGGGGGAGGCGGGGAAGGTTTTCGCCCCGTTAAGTGAATCGGTTCCGTCAGGGCATCAACTATCAAATATTGCTTAATTTCTTCCCTAATTAAGGCTTGTTCTGACGAGAAAAAAAGATATGTCTGAGTTTTCTCGCAGTCGCCAGTGTAACCGAAGAATTTTTGTTGGAAGGGAAAATGAAGCTTCTTTCCCTAACACTATGTTGAATCTCCTTTTCTTGGGCTTATAAGATGCCCAGCTAATCCATGATACCGTGGTCAAATATAAATTATGGGGTAGTTTGCCCTACAAATAACAGGACACGGATTTTCGCAAGAAAATCTCAGAACTCTCTCGAATTGCCTATGTTCAAATCCGATCTACGTAAACATACTGTGGGTGTCAAAAATGCTTTTCAAATCGCCATAGAAGCGGCTTCAAAAGTAACATAATTGGAAATCACAAATTAAGCATGCTTCCTCGAAACCTGAAAAATGTTAATGTGAGAGACAAGACGCGATTGGAGATTGGCGTTTAGGGGAGGACAGACAAGAATGTGCATGCCTCCACTAAACGTCCAAGAAATCTCTATATGAACTTGATATGAGTAAAAGTATCCTCGTAAATTT